>JAUEJK010426580.1:0-14083 GCA_032274865.1 Eryngium alpinum
CCGGCAGCTGATCCGATCCGAAAAAATATTAATGGATTAGGATATGGATTATACTAAATCCGATCCAAATCCGACCCGTTGACAGGCCTACCTAGAGAGAACGAAGTCAACGTAAGTAAAATTTTAAAATATATTATTATGTAGAATTTTCAATAAATAAAATCCTTTACATTTTTATTAGATTCGATAAAAAAACTGATAATTAGTATATTAAATCTTTTATACTTTTTTGTTTTTTTAATATAATGCTTTTATTTTGCACAACTTGTTTTAAATAAAAAAGAAATCTCTTACAAATATGCAGTAAGAACCGATTTTAGTTCAACCAGAGAATAAAATATAGCTACAATTTTGTAAAATGAAGAAAAATGGACATGAATAAATGACTGTATCAGGTTGGACGGTTGAAGGGAAAATTGGAAATAAGAATGAATTAAAAAGTATTAAAATAAAAATTAGAAAAATATACAAGAACAGAAATAATAGAAATAAAATTTATTTATGGTAAGAAATGATGAAATTTCTGAAGATTACCAGTTGAAGAATAAAAATGATCAGTTAGTTTAAAATATTAGTGATAAATTTTTAATTTATTAAAACGAATGTAGTTTAATTTGACGGAGTGAAATAATTTAAATTTAAATTTTTATTCTTTTTTAATTATTTTCGTATTTGAGCAATATAATTTTGAATGTACCTAGTTAATAACTGATTTAAATGGAATTAAAAGAAAAGAACTAAAATATAAATAATTCTTATTTTTTTATTCATCTTAGACTTATATTTAAATTAAAATATATATCTTTAATATTTCAAAATAAATAATTATTTTTGCTATGATTAATTTAATGTATATTTTAAATTTTTTAGGATTTCAGCCATCTGCAACATTATATTTTCCTTTAACTCTCTTGAATATTATATTATTTGATTCTCCATTAATTTAAGTTAAGCTGATCAAACACACATTCTGTCAGTCGAACCAAAAAGAAGAAGAAGAAAAGGTTGTATTAGCACGTAAACACTAAGCAATAGTTTAATTAGGCACGATACCATATGTCAAAACATATACTAAAATAAAATTATATATATAATTTTTAACCTCAATATATGGATCAACATAATTTGGTGATGTCAACTCAAGTATTATTTAGACGGCAAAAACTCCTAGTCACCGGCGATTATTAGGGTGTTTGTTTCATCTAAAAAAATGTGTTTATTTAAAAAAAATACCTATATTTGTACTTAATTTAAGAACTACAGCCACTTATTTGCTTTTACCAAAGAGCGCCTATATATCCAACCTTTTCTATGCTCGACTAAATAGTAGTTTTCAACCCACCACGGGTGGCTTAGTGGTTGAGGCCTAGAACTTATAACTTCAAGGTCCTGGGTTCGATTCCACTCGGTTGCACGTATTGAAGTGGGGGGTCATGGCGGTGGGATGCTGTGCTAGCCCCCTCCAGGATTAGTCGAGGTGCGCGTAAGCTGGCCCGGACACCTGGTACCTAAAAATAAATAAAAATAAAAAAATTGTAGTTTTCAGCAACGTATTTTCTTTATTATCTCCCGCTTGGCTGTAGGTTTATATGAACAAATAAGTTTTCAGGAAAGTACTTGTTTGATTGTGTTTCAGCTTCCGTGTTGGCCCTGGCCTTTTACATGAGTTTCAACTCAGGGTGAACAAGTGTTTTAAAGGATCGACATTCTTTCGGAACCTTTCTTTCTCTTTTGCTCTTTTTTATTATGGATATAATTTGGAAGTCACTCTTGAAGGACGAAGTGAGGGAAAGAGTTCAAATCAAATCATTTAGTTAAACAATTAATAATTCTAAATTTTAAGTCCATAGATAATTGAATTTGTATTACAATATTATAAATGTAAAACAAGAAAAAATAAAAAGTGGTAGGTGGAGGTAAATAAATTTTAAAATTCTCTAGTAATTTTAATACTTAGTGTTGGGCCTTATGGTATCTGGCCAGGCATTGTGCCTAATCGGCCCATTGGTCGGCCTGTCTATATCAATTGGGCATTGGGCACCTAGTCAAACCGTTATGGGTATTTTTATAATGTTTATTTATATATGTATATCATTAACCAAGTGATAGAATATACAAGACTCTAAAGATAGACTCTAAGCATAATTCAACATTTGAATTAATATAAAAAGGTTAGTTTTACATTTATTGACATACATTATCATTATTCCACACAATTCTACCCATTAAATACCACGTCGGAGGTACAACAGGAGATCAGCATCGCTTTGGTTCTGTTTTACAGGTAGCGTACTCATCGGACGGCAGGACATGAAATCCGTCACCAACAGTTGGCTCCGTCTGTGGGAAGATTGTGTAGAAATTTGCTCGATAGCTTTGTTGAGATGGCAAGCACGCAAGATGAAATGGGAGATACTCATCGCACGCCATCTAATCAGGTCAAAACTGGGGAATCCCAGTTGAATCCTCAGAAGAAGGGTCAGATAGGGCGTACCCAGACGGTGGATGGGTGAGGTGTAAAACAAGATTCAAATCTACACCGACAAAAGAGGCTAAGTTGAAAGAGAAAGAATGACGGCTTCAGGAGATGCGTCGCAATGAGGAAAAAGAACTTCAGATACTAGAAAGTCGTCGTAGAAATGCGGAGATCCGTGAGAAGGAAGGGAGAACTTGAAAAAATTGATGGATCAAGCTAAGGAGCTGACCATCCAGACACAATGAATCCAAGCCCTGTTGGATTTGGACGGCAATCTGGATGGCGATCAGAAGGATACCCAATTGGTTATTAGTGATGGAGAAACTGAAAAGAAGAAGGATAAGGACAAATCTCGTGAAAAATCTAAAAGCAGAAGCAAGAGTAAGAAGCATAAGTCCAGGAAGCAGAGGTCACCATCTTCATCAGAGGAGTCTGACTACTCCTTTGATACACCGATTGACTGGTCTACGGAGAGTAGTGATGAAGAAGAGGATGATATGGTCAGTCGGGTGGCCAACGTAGAAAGGGTGATGATGGGAGGTGATCAGAATGAAAACTATGAATCCCTATTGGTTAAGTCTATACAGAGGCATAAGGCGAGAAATGGATGTGTACAACCAAAGCTGAAGAAGTATATAAGGGACATTGACCCCAATGACCATGTGACCAATTACGAGAATGCCATGGATGTGGTTGGACATGATTACCGAACTCACTGCCGACCGTTTGAGTCGTATTTGGACGAGGAGGCCAAGAATTGGTACCGCACGCTCGCCCCAAGGAGTACAAATTCGTGTAAGCAATTGAAGAAAGCCTTTCTTAAATACTTCACTTTTTACCAGAGGAAGGGTAAAGAGACAGGATGGTTGATTAATATAAAGCAGATGAAGGGATGATTAACTTCTTGAAGAGGTTCAAGAAGGCTTGTCAACATGTCCACCATTTAAAGGAAGAACAAGCAATCGCTTTGCTGACCGGAAACATGGACAGGGAAAATAGTAAAAGCTTAGGAGTTCATTATACGATTTTTTGCCAAAGACGCTAGAGGATATCTTTAATCGGGGTGAGACATATTGAATTCAAGAGAGAGACAATGGAGGATTTTGATTAGTCAACTAGAAGAAGTAGGTCAGGTGGGGGTAGGAAAAGGAGTTGATCGTCCGGCGACAGTTAGTCACCACCTATGAGAAAGTCAAGAATGAGTATTCGGTCTCCCCAGAGGAGTCGGTCTCCCAAAAGAAATTCCAGATGGGGAAATAAGAAGAGAAAAAATAGGCTGAACGAGTTTACACACCACTGAATGCACCCAGGTCCCAAATCTTAGATGTTATTAAGAAGGCTGAGGATTACAGAAAGCCAAGAAATAACAAAAATTCTAAGTATACACAGAATTCGGATAAGTATTGTGAGTGCCATGAATATCGCGGTCATACCACATAAAGCTGTTACAATCTGAAAAGGTTGACCGAGAAGTTGATCAAACAGGGCAAATTAAAAAAGTTTATTGCAAAGGACAAGAAAGAGAAGATAGCTGACCGACTGACTGAGAAGAAAGATGATAGAGAAAAGAATAAAAAGAGAAGTCGCTCACCAGACAGCTCGGATGATGGTATTCTTATGACAATAAAAACGATATTTGGAGTCAGCATTCTGGGAAAAAGACAGTCGGCCAGCCAAAAGGAAATATGCTAAGGAAGTTAGTAACCTATACAAAAGTACTGATTGACCAAGGCAGAAGCAGGCGATTATTTTTAATGAAGATGATTTTGAAGTAGTAGTTCATCCTCATATAGATTCATTGGTTTTCTCAGCCATGGTTGAAAGACACCGGATCAGGAAAGTGATGATGGATAGCGGAAGCTCAGTGAATGTGTTGTTCAAAAGTACCTATGAACATATGAGGTTGGCAGGACAACTATTGAAGTCATGTTCTGAACCCCCATTGGTTTCATTTGGTGGTCATCCAGTACCTATACTCGGTCAAATCTTTTTTAAAACTACAATCGGAAGCCAGCCAAATACAGCTACTCAGGAACTCAATTACTATGTGGTAGATATTGTTACCCCTTATAATATGCTTGTTGGTGTTCCTATGTTCTGTGCTTTTCAGGCAATATAATCAATCCCGCATTTGAGGTTGAAGTTCTCAACTGAAAATGGGGTTAGAGTTGTACATGGAGACCAGGCAACTGCTTGTGCTATTATGATGAAAAAGGCTTCACTCAGTCAGAAAGCAGAGCAGAAAAAGGGAGAGGATGACTCGTATGAGAAAAAACCTCACAAGGCCAAGGATAAAAGCATGACAAGTCGTGATGACGGAGGAAAGAGAATATTGTCAATTGGTAGAAGTTATTTTGATGACCGACTGACTAAGCCCATTGCTGAGCCATCCACGGAGACTGAGCAAATAGAGCTGGAGCCCGGGATCGAAGAAAAAGTTCTGAGTATTGGAGTTGGCCTGCCTCAAAAGATGAAAGATAAATTGGTTAGCTTGCTGTGAGAGTTTAAAGATGTCTTTGTTTAGGGGCTAGAGGATATGCCAGGCTTTAGCAAAGAAATCTCTTAACATAGACAGAATATGAATCCCAGTTGCCGACCGATCAGGCAGAAGAAGAGGAACTTTGCTCTTGAAAGACAGAAGGTTATTGAGGAGGAAGTGTCCAAATTGCTCAAAGCTGGATTCATCAAAGAGATTAGTTACCCAGAATGGTTGGCCAATGTGGTGGTAGTAAAAAAGAAGAATGATAAATGGCAAATGTGCGTTGATTACACTGATTTAAAAAAGGAATATCCGAAAGACGATTATCCACTGCCGAGTATTGACCAATTGATCGACACCACTGTGGGATTCTCTATGATAAGCTTTCTGGATTCATTCTCAAGGTACCATCAGATCGCGATGAGGCAAGAAGATGTACCCAAAACAGAGTTCATCACTCCCAATGGCACCTACGCGTATATCAAGATGTTATTCGAAATGATCAACGCAGGGGCAACATACCAGAGGATGATCAACAGGGTATTTAGAAAGCAGATTGGCAGGAATATGGAATGTTATGTTGACGATATGATCGTGAAGAGTCAGGATGATCGCATTGATGACCTGGGGGAGTGTTTCCTCACATTACGGAGTTACAATATGAGGGTGAATCCAAATAAGTGCACCTTTGGTGTTCAGTCGAGTAAGTTATTGGGTTACATGGTCAATCAGTGTGGTATCGAAGCAAATCCAGATAAGATTAAAGCTATTTTGGATATGGAGGCCCCAAAGTGTAAAACTGATGTTCAAGTGCTGACTGGATGGTTAGCTGCGCTCAGGCGATTTATTTCTAGATCAGTTGAATGGCCTTTATCCTTCTTTGACACTCTTAGAGGAAATAAGGAGTTTGAATGGTCAGAAGAATGTGCGGCCGCTTTTGAGAAGATTAAGGAGTATTTATCCACGCCACCTTTGCTGACCAAGCTAAGTCCTTCAGAGACACTACAGATATAACTGACAGCGTCCGACCGATTACTCGCTGCAGTTCTAATTAAGGAGGAAGCATGAATTCAAAAGCGTGTCTTTTTATTTCAGCCATGCTTTGAGAGATGTCGAGCTAAAGTATCCAAATATTAAAAAACTGGCCTTGGGATTGGTTATAGCTGCAAGGAAACTTCGCCATTACTTCCAAGGAAGGACAATTAAAATGATAACAGATCAGCCTTTGAAAAGTATTCTTCAGAAAGTAGAGACATCTGGAAGGATGACAACTTGGGTAATTGAATTGGGGGAGTATGACCTTGAATTCAAGATTAGAACAACAATTAAGGCACAAGCTTTGGCTGATTTTATAGTAGAATGCCAATTCTCAACCCCAAATAAACCAGTAGGGGAGAAGCAATCGACTGACCAATCCAATGATCAGTCAGCTATAAAAGGGTGGATGATGTATGTGGATGGATCAGTGACCAAAAATATCTGGGGAGCAGGCATGATTCTCATTAGCCCAAAAGGATTTTATATCCGCCAGGCCATCAGATTTTCATTCAGACTGACCGACAATGAGGCAGATTATGAAGCCTTAACCGCCAGTATGAGGTTGGCTATGGTTGTCCAGGTAAAAGTACTTAAAGTTTTTTCTGATTCTTAGTTAGTCGTTAAACATCAATCTGGAGAATATGAATAGAAACAGGAAAAGTTGAAAGCCGATGCAACCGGGGTGAAGCGCTTGGCTGAACAGTTTCAGGTCTTTCAGTTAGTTGGGGTTGACAGAGTCTAAAATCAACAAGCAGATTTACTTGCCCGACTGACTGATCAGGATGTGGAGAATATTAATGGTCCAGTTTATCTAACTCACTCCACTTCCGCAGCAATCAGAGGCAAGCTCATAGCCCCAATTTCTCAAACAGCTAATTGGATGACATCTATTAAGGCTTACTTGGAGAGCAAAATCCTACCGGTTGATGGCAATGAAGCTGGGATGATAAAGTATAAAGCCGCAAGCTATGTATTGATTAACAGCCATTTGTATAGAAAGTCAGTCAGTCAGCATTTGCTTCGATGTTTGGCACTAGAGGATGCTCAGAAGGCAATGGAAGAGGTTCATAAGGGTTTATGCGCCGACCACTTGGCTGGCAAGGCATTGTCACTGAAGATTATAAGACATAGGTATTTCTGGCCGACCATGCGTGCAGACTATCTGGAGTACACCAAAAAGTGCCATCAATGTCAGATTCACTCCAACGTACCAATAAGACCATCCACATAGTTAATGCCTATCATCAGTCCGGTTCTTTTCGCCATGTGTGGAGTTGATATTGTGGGACAGTTACCTCGTTCAAAAAGGAACGTCATGTACTGCATAGTGGCAGTTGACTATATGACCAAATGGGCAGAAGCTCGACCCTTGTCCATTATTACGGAGGCTCAATGTGAAACAATTATGCTGGAATGTGTCATCCTTTGCTTTGGAGTGCCCAAGATTATTGTTTCAGATAATGGTATGCAATTTACAGATCGTAAGTTCACAACATTCCTGGATAGCTGGGGTATTGCGCATCAGACAGCTTCAGTCGGGTATCCATAGGCAAACAGCCAGATGGAAAGTACTAATAAGGCACTATTCAAGGGTATTGAAAAGCGATTGACCGACGCTAAGGGGCTATGAGCAGATGAATTGTACACAGTCTTATGGGCTTACCGGACCACTCCTCGGACGGTTACACGAGAGACGTCGTTCCGACTTGCATATGGTACAATAGCATTGGTTCCAATTGAGGTCGGTTTCCCCTTATACATGAATACTTGTTTCAATTTGGATGCAAATGATGAAGGGCTACGCTTGGACAAGGACTTGGCAGAGGAGTTAAGGAATGAAACTGTTACCCGGATGGCTGCATACCAACAAAGAGCAGCACAATATTATGATTTAATTGTTCGTAAATGGTTATTCAGAGTTAGAGATCTTGTGATGGGGGAGGTTTTAGCCCAGGATAAAAAGAGAAATTTAATGCCCAACTATGAAGGACCTTTCAAGGTGGTAGCTGTGCCTTCCGTCGGCACTTGCAAGTTGGAGAATATGGATGGTCAGGCAGTAAAAAACACATGGAACATCTCTCATCTGTGGAGATACTATCAGTAAAGCAATTCCATCTTATTTGTTTATTTCTATCATTTACAATAATACTTGCTTGTTATTTTGTCGACCGACCAACCTAATGATTGGCCTGGTAAAATTTGATAGCCTTTTAATTCAATTGCTGGTCAGTCAGACGACTATATCCATCTTAGCCGACTGATTGACGGAGGCCAGTATGATATTTATTTCAGTTTAATATTTTAGAACTTATTCAAGTTTGAGGTTCAATAATTGAATAAATGTTGCTAATTTTCATCCAAAATTATTATTTGTACTTTACTATAATTGTGTTACAGAAGGAGTCTGATAGGAAAAGTTTAAAGGAATGTTAGGGATGACTGGACCCCCTTTAAACTGTTAGATTGCTCGAGCGCTCGGGCAATGTTAACCCAGAACAACAACCAACTGAGAACATTCACGACGGTAATAGTTTTCCTTTCGTAGTTCATGGACGTGTAACACCACCCAATTTAACAAGAACATTAACAAGACTGGTGTTCTAACCAATCTCGATGTTAGACAAATAAAATTATAGTAAAGATGTTTTCACGGTAATGATCACAAAGTTTGGTTATGATCAACGACCATTCATGATCTGACAGACCGACCAATATAAATACTGATCATTCATTTGGCTTAATAAGAATGATAGTAGTTATTCGCAATTGAACTGTCTGTTAAAATGGTTAACAGTTTAATTGTTCAGTTAGTCTACCAATAGAGGATTGAATGAGAAAGCTTATACTTGGGATTTCTGATTACTCCGATCAGTAGCCAATTGTTCAAGCTATCAAGCTGGATTGGTCAAGTAAGAAAGTAAGAACATACTACTATTGTTCATACACCAAGTAAGAATATTCATATTTACTTGTCATGATTTAAGTACTATGATTCAGATTACCCGTTTTACTTATTTATATAAGAGTGTTCCTAAATAGTTAGGACATTGTATGAAATAGGTATATGCTAAACAAATATTATCAAGAGACTTTATCCAACTGAATCACATTAGAATTAAGCTAGATTTGCTGCATAACCAAATCAGATGGATCTACCCGACTAATTAAGTATCAAAAGTTTAACAAAGTATTTACATACAGACCGGAGAATCAAGCTAACTTACAGACCAAGTACCGCACTTAGAAATTTTCATTATTTTTTACAAATTCTCCAGGCATCCCTAGGCACATATCCAACTCGGACGGCTCGGAGAGTTCCTCGGGCGGCGAGTTTTCATCTACTTCCTTATCTTCGATTTCCAAGACATCCCTATTAGGACTAACTTGGTAATCCTTATAGGAAAGCTTGTTCGCCCGGATCTTTCTCAAAATGTCAGCCTTGCTGCAGTTGTAATAATCAAACTCGGCTTCATTGGCTCTCTTTTGCTCTTTTGCAATATTTTTATCTCTCCGCCCGACCCTCCTGACTGTACGAGGATACCTCCGTCTGAGGGTAGCCAATTCATCATCCATAGCCACCGCCCGGTTAGTTGCTTCCAAGGCTCAGGACTCGGCTTCCTTTTTTACATGTTCGGCCGCCTGTTGAGCCTTCACTGCATCCTCCTTTTCCTTTTCAATCTCAAAGACTTTTAATCCAGCCGACCCAAAAAAGCTAATCGTCTGAGTAAAAAACAAAACAAACTTTGATTAATCACAAGGCTTTAACACAGTCAGTCAGACAATAAAGTACGAAAAAGATGTTTTTACCTGGGCATAGTGAGCAAGACTGTGGTTTATTATTGTAGAAGCAGACATACTAGCAAACATTGGATTATTCTTCACGCAATGTAGCTACATACCAAGCTCGGCCCCAACTTGAAGGTCGGCCCCACTAGCTGGCCGAGCAAATGACTCCAAGTCTAGTACCCGATCAAGAAGGACCCCTTTTTTGTTATCTTCCTTGTGGGCTCTAGTATGTCTTCTACATTTACGACCGACTGAACCATTGGTCTTTTCTCCTTCCGGTGGGATGGTTCAGAATCTCGTGTGTCTTTTAGGTTGTCTCCAACCCCTTGCTCAGGCGGCACAGTGGTGGAAGCGGCTTTCTCGGCAGCAGCCTTCTTCTCGGCCTCCTCTTCCATCGCTTTAAGTCTGTCGCGATTAACCCTTCCCATCACTGCGCAAAAATGAAGATTATATGAATATATGCACTTAATAACAAATTTCTAATTTCAAATTTTAAGGCTGAGATTTACACCTCCAATCTCTCTAAGATAATCAGCAGAGAAAGCTCTTGCCTCGGTCATCACTTATGACTGGCCACTCAACAGTTTTTTATACTCCACATGTTCTGTATCCCCTAAGACGGGCTTCTTAGGTATATCCACCATCCTCCATAAGGCATACTTTTCCATCCCTGGATCGACCACCCAAAACCATTACCGCTCCTTGCCTTTGGTGTTAGTCTTTAAATATGTCCACCTCTGGCATTTTGATCGGAGCATTAGGTTATTGGACCCCCCGGACGAGTCCCAATACAACAATAGTGTTTAAAAATGACGGACTATTTTGAAGCGGTTAAAAATGATAGGTCCGGTCACTTTTAGTTCGATCCAGCTGCTGTAACTGTTAGTATCGATCCAGCTGCTGTAATTGTTTCATCTGGACGGTGTTAAATGTGCCATCTCAGCGATCCACACGTATTCTTCCAATCCAATAAATATCTTCCTTAATAGACCAAAACAAGTTAAAGTCTACAACAATAACAATATGTGAATCTCCGGTATATAGATCTTTCAACAAATTCTTGTCTACCTAAATTTTCAATCCAAAGCCCGAGAGAAGGTCGACCTAGACTTTCCGATGAGAAAAAAATCAACGGTGAGAAGTTTAAGTCGGAAAGGAGGCCAAATGACGACAAACAATTTTCAAATGGAGGTAGATCTATTGCCAGAGACTGGCAAAAGTAGAGTTAAGAAAAACTCAGAAACCTATTAAATCTACATGTGCGGGGTTGACGAAGATTTATTCCGGTATTGGAATCTGTAGGCTTCTAAAGTTTATCATCTCCTAAATTGGTATTTCTGATTTTTGTTCCCAATTTTTGTTTAGGGCTTCTGAGTTTGCCATTTCTTATTTAATTGTAATTTTTTTATTTCATGTAAATACAGAAATTTGAACAAATGATAAAATACTTTAAATTTCTGAACTTTTCTATTTGTTTTCTATTTATGATTATGGGTCTCTAATATATTTAAATATATATAAATCTGTATATGTTTTATCAAAAGTTTTAGGCGATAAAGGATGCAATGAAGTTTTAATTGTTGTTTGACCAACTATAGTATAAATGACGAAGTCTGTCAGTTTTAGAATATAAATTCGACAGAATAACTAAAAACGACGTTTTCAAATATGACGGTAAGAAGTCCGTCGATTATAATTAAAAATGACGGGAGTCCGTCACATTTAGTTAAATGTGACGGCCAATCGTCCGTCAATTTTAGTTACTTTTGTTGTAGTGTCCTTGTTCAGGCAGTAATGGGTAAATAGTAGGTTTAAAGTTGGCTTTACACCTTTTGCCAAGCATCTCCCGATGAAGGTATTCAGCAGAGTATATGAGTTAGGTAGTAGTTGGTAAATGGCTACTTCAACATAATTTAGAAAGGTTTTAATGAATTCATGCAAAGGGAATCTAAGGCCACTTTGCAAGTGAGCTTCTGAAATACCCACTCACGCACCCAAGGTCGTCCACCATTTGAAACATAGGCAGTCACTCGGTTGAGGTGGCGAATATATAATGGTAATCTGCGCCTATTAGGTAACTCAGGTGGAGGTCCTCGACTACTTTTCTGGTTAGTTTGGTAGGGTAGTTAAAGGCTGGGTAAGTTTTTTCATCTAAAAACTTGAGGTTAGACTGGGGAGGATTTTGAATAAGAGGATGAGGATGGTCGGACACTGTGGCCTCAGGAGATGGCTCAAGGGCATCCTGAGGTCTAGGGTTAGGTTGGTCATCCATAGAGTTGCAATCTAAATCAATAAAGTTCTGAGGGTAAGAGACTTCTTCACTAATAGAGGGACCTAATTGCTCAGTCGGTCGGATTACAGTTTGTTCAAGATGTCATATGACATAGGAAGAGGGTTTTGCATCTGTGAGAGATAGAACAAAGTTTACCTATTAGGGTCCCCCGACTGACTAATGATTACACTTGACGACCCTTTAAAACTTTTTGTTATCTTGAAAGATTGGGGTGTGTAAGTCATAGCATTTGTATAAAATCCTAAGTGTCCACGTGCCACCGCCTTAAAGATGGTGCCGTCATCGGAAAATGAATGCTAAGGCTACCCTTTTGAGGGCTAAAACAAAAACTTCAAAATTTACACCACAATTCACATATAGGATCTTTGGGTATGCTTTTATTATGTTTAATATACATAACTTCTTAGGAAATTGAGTTTTCAAACAATGATTACTACATATGGGCAAACCCTAAAGATACTCTCTGTGTGTGGGTTAGTGTGTGTACAATAGTGTGTGTAATTGACTCAATTTACACATGAATGAGACTGCTAATTGATAAATGTAAGTTTAGAATTGATAATTCGAGACAAGGTTACTTGGAGAATTCACGAACAATGAAGGAGATTTTGACGAACTCGCAGTTTTCTTCTCCTCTTTTTGCTCTCTCTTCGAAATTGGTAATCAAAGTGAAACGAGGGGGAAAATCAATAGTTTTCCTTTTTATGAGGGAGAGTTTGAATGAATGGTCTTGATTTCGCATCTCTTCACTGGTGTGCATAAGATGGTGACACGTGGCGGTGCGTGTTGAATAAGCTTTCACCAGCAGTAGACGTTCAGTAAATGTGCCTAGTCAGTCTTCTTATACACTTAAGTGTTTAACATGCATAGCCTATCAAACACTTGGGGACGTGTTGGGCCTTACGGTATGTGGTCAGGCCCAATGCCTGGTCGGCCCATGGCTTGGTCGGCGTGCCTGATATCAATTAGGCATTGGGCACCTAGTCAGCCCATTATGTGTATTCTTGTAATGTTTATTTATATATGTATATCATTAACCAAGTGACAGGATATACAAGGACTTTAAAGATAGACTCCATGCATAACTCAACATTTGAATTCATATAAAAGGGTTAGTTTTACATTTATTGACATACATTATCATTATTTCACACAATTCTACCCACTAAATACCACGCCGGAGATACAACGAGGGATCAGCCCCGCTTTTGGTTCTGTTTTACGGGTAGCTTACTCCTCGGACGACACGACACGAAATCCGGCAACAACACTTAGGTTGTGTTTGCTTCGTGCGAAAGGAATGAGGGTGGAAATATAATAAAATTTGAACTAGCTTTAGCTTTCTTATACGTATATATAAGTTTTGACTCCTTCATCCATTCTTTTCTCATATAGTTAAATTAGAATACACACCTCTGAAGTTATTGAATACCACCTCGTGTTGAGGATATCTAACTTTGGCCTATAGCTAATAACTAAAGCTTTATTTCTATCATTGATTAACGGTGATTCCTTAATTGAATACATTTGATAAGCTTTCATCCAATAGTTAGAAATTTAAATAGGATCTAGATCCTCATTTGTAACCTTATACGTTATTAATATATTTTTTTTATTCATTTTTGCTACACAGGATTAGAATATAAATAAAAGATTAAAATGCATTTGAGGTATTGAAATTTGATGAAAAGTGCACTTGAGGTACTGAATTTTGATTATAGCATTTTGGTGACTCAATTTGCAAAGAAGGTGCAATTTGTGTACTTCTGTTAACTCATCTACTTAACGTTAGTCAACAATGGAAACAGTAACTTCAAAGTTTTTTTGACCTTCCTTTTACAGCATCTATATATACATATAGTTAAAAATCCTAAAATTACCCTCTCTTACCTTATTGTAGAAAATCATCAGGCATGGCAATGGTTTGTGTTTGCGGTCAGTTGGTTGTTCAGAAAACACCATGGACAGAACACAATGCGGGTAGGAGATTCAATGTATGTGTGTTTAAAAG
>JAUEJK010426684.1:0-14082 GCA_032274865.1 Eryngium alpinum
GGGGTTTTTAAGTAACCTACGGGTTCACCTATATAACCGATCTGGCCGGTCGATTCAAAGTAATTTGTTTTATTGGTTTTTGGACGTCTTATACTTGAAGGATTAATTTTTAATAAGACGGTAAATTTTAAAATTGGGATTAATCTATCCAACCCCCCCTTGTAGATTAATATATCCCATTCGGGACCTAACAATTAGTCTTCTATATCCCCGTTCTGGGAACTTTCATTTAGGTAACTAGGAACGATACCTTATCCCTACGACAAGAACACGTGCTAACGAGACCCTCTCTTCACAACACTGCAGTGAACAGGTGTCCCACAAAGCAATAAAGAAGGTAACCTTCCCCGGGGGTTAACCTTCTTTATAGAAGTTCTCTCTAGGCCCAATATGAGAGGTTCTGGTTGGGCTTCCCTGGGAGAGATTTACATCATAGTAGGTTCATTCTAATTCTAGTTCCCAGTAATGAGCATGACGAAACGATTGTGTGTAAATGTGGCGTTAGCATTACTGTTTGGTCCGCTCGTTTGAAGAGTTGTTTTCACGTGTGTTTGCCTTGATAACCGCGTCGTTGCCTTTTGATCTTCTGCGTATTAAATACGCTTATTATTTTGACTTATATATCTCTTTGTATTTGCCTCTGCTTACTGGTTGTTCAATCTTGTTGTCTTTTTCTAGGTTTCGTTCTGCACTAAAAGTCTCTGCACTTTCTCAACGTGTCGCCTTTGTGATCATCACCTTGATCTGTGGCCACGGTGTTGTGTATTCTCTGTTTTTGCATCGGTTCTAAAGTGTCATCGTTCATTAAATCAACATTCTCAGTATATTCATGCTTCCTACTTAGGATCTTTGGAGACAAGTACGTCATCTTTGTCCTTTGCTTTTGATCTGCTTTCTTTTGCTAATTTGGGAATTTTATTCTGCATATTCCTTTAATTTGCTTTCGTACCTCAAAACAAGATGTCAAATCCTTCATCTCCTTGTAAGGTAATTGTTAAATATGTGGGATCGTCGGGAACGGATTTTAGGCATGTTAATCAATTGGATAATAGCTCCGATACTGATTCTAATGTGTCGTTGAAGAAGAATCAGGATCGTGCTATTGTTGGTAATGAAGCAACTGTAGATTCTCATGTAGATGTGGTGCCTGAGTTAGGGGAAGAAGGTGATGGTTTAGCGCTCTTAGAGTAAGCACGTTTAGAACTCATGAACAAGAAGCGATTAGATTATGCTACTTTGCAGACTATTTATTTGGTTGCTAGTTTTAGGGATAACAGTGAGTTGGATGAGCCTAGCATAATTATACCTGGGAAATGTTATATCAATGACTATTATAGTACTTATGGGATTAGTAAGAGTGTTCATACCTTACGACTTGCGAGTGAAAATGAGTGTATCTGGATGGCTCCAGAAGAAAAAGAGGGGGTTTATCATGCCATTGCAGATTCGTTATTTAAGTGTGGACTTCATTTTCTACTGCACTCGTTTATTATTAGTTTGTTTGAACGACTTGGTTGTGGCTTTAGTCAGGTTTTACCTAACAGTCATTTGATTGTTTATGCTTTTATAGCTCGTTGTTACAAGATAGATGTTTATCTAGAGGTAGATATGTTTTTTTTTTAGCATTTATAGGGTCAGTATGATGAAAGGTCCAACGACCTATTTCTTCTCTACTCGACCTGATCGTGATGGCTCCGACCTCCAATCCATTCTGGAAAAAAAGAGTTTATTTTTGCTTGTGGGCCTAATCTGGCTGTTTTGGGTCATTGGAGGTTAATACGTCATAAGACTCTTGTTTCTTTTAACGGTCAAGGAAAGTTTAATGATGAAGAGATCAAGTTTATGAATAGGGATAAAACGTCTTTTGATCACAAACAATTCTTGGATCCGAGCTTCTTGGCTCGTCATGGGTGTAAGTTGTTTTAGAGTTGATTTTATAATTATACTATTTTGATTACTGAATTGCTTCTAATAGGTCATTTTATTTTGATTTGCAGTGGCTGGAGGTAGTAAACAAGCAGCAGTGAGTGGGAACATGGGAAAAGGTGTTTCTGAGGCGCTTGTTCTTGCCATTTTGAACAAGAAAAAAGGGGGATTCTTCTGGTAAGGTGAAAAAGAGCTCTATAGTGAAGAATACTGATGGGAGTTTGGATGATGTGCCTCTCGATAGTCGTTTAGGAAGCTCATGAAGTGTTGGGGCTCGTTCAACTCCAAAGAAAGATATGGGTCATGGTGTAAAGAGGCCTAATGTAAGTGGATGGTCAAGTCGGAGTAATGTAAAGAAACTCAAAATGTTTCCTGAAGGTGTGCCAACGCTTGGCCGTGAAATTGTGGTTGGAGAAAAAAGAAGGATGGTTTGTAGGTCCCAATCATCCGATGCAAGTGTTTGAAGGGTTTCATCTTCTTTATGACGCATATCACTATATTTCTCGGCCTGTAGAAGAGTTGGAAAGAGAAGATGACGTTCTTATGGGTCGTTTCTTAAGTAATTACGTTCGCATGAGGAAGGGTTTTGGTCATGGGGCGCAGGCTTGTCTAGATGAGCTCAAGGCTAACCATGAAGTGATCCAAAAGAAGGTGAAAAATCTGGAAGGAAAAGAGAAGTCATGGCAGTCGTCTGAAAATGAACTTCGAGAGAAACTTAAAGTGCTTGAGAAGGAGAAGTTGCAAGTGGAAAACGATTTAGCTAAGATAAAACGCGAGATGGAGCAGGGTCTTGCTAAGGCGCTGAAAACTATTGAAGCGAAGGACGAAGAGCTTAGCTCTTTGAAGACTAGTTCGAAGAAAACTGAGGAGGATTTGGAGTTAGCTAATGACAAGTTGGATGAGGCGAATTCTGCTGCTGCGGGTCGTGTAGAGTTGGGGTACAATCTTTGTTTTCAATAGTTTCAAGAGATAGGTGCAAACTATTCTGGGAATGCATGGGCATATTTTAGACTCGAGCTTGGTTCTGAGTTCGGATTTAATGATGATGAAGAAGGAGAAGCTAATGACAGTGAGGAGACACCAGAGAAGACTCCGGAAGAGGATCGTGATACTGAAGGTAACGAGAAGAATGCTGAATATGAGCAACGAACTGATGGGAAAGAAGATTAAGTTTATGTAAGACCTGCGAGTCTTTTGAGATGACTTATATGTCATTTGTAATGTTGATTTCTGTTAGACTATGCTCATTTGGTGTTTATGTTTTGTAAGGATGATTGCTCGTTATGGCCATGTTTAGGCTTTATATTTTGTTGGTTTTTGTGGATCGTATATTAGTTGATAATGTGGATGTTTGAAAATATTGTTATTGTTAAACTGTCTTATGAATTTCATTAAATGCTCGTTATGTTTTGACTTATTTGTGTCGACTGGTGATTCGTGGGGTATTTATGGTCATAATGTTTACGGTTATACTCTTTTATAAGAGTCTTGCATTAACTATGATTCTGATATGTATGGTCATAATGTACTTACTCATTGTGTGAACTGTTGTTGTGGAATATATGGAGCTAATATATTCTCCTTTATCTTTTGCTAATGTATGTAAAAAGGGCATTATAACGTTAATGATGTTTAATTAGTTGTCGTAGTTATGTATAAAGGTAGTTTTTGTGCTGTGTACTAAAAGAAATAATCATAATTTTTAATGATTTTTTGAAGTGTAATTCATTTCATTATTCATTAGTCTTGGGCTTTTGTGTAGGTTGTTTATATATATATATATATATATATATATATATATATATATATATAATATGTAAGATTTTGATCTTTATAGGAAGTTTTGAAATAAAATATAAAAAAACTCCAAGTGTTAATGGAATTTATGATTTAATTTTCTGCTACTGGCGAGTAAAGACTTTTACTGCTTTTGAGATCGTTTTATTGATTGCTAATTTGTGCAATCGTGAAATAGAAATTAGTCCTTTAGAGAAATATTGACCATTGTATTGATAGGATGAGAATAAATTACATCTCTTGACGACATAAATTAAAATAACTTAATAAATAACTTAACATTTGCTGAAGTGGCTACTGATAGAACTTTTTTAAATGAGCTATATTCCAAGTGTTGCTAATGAGGGTGCCATCCATTTCTTCGAGCTGATATGTGCCAGGATTAATTATTTTGATGACCCTATATGGTCCCTCCCACGGTGTGGACAAATTGCCTTGGTTTTTGGCAGCAGATGCCTTTTTCTCTCTTAGTACCAAATCTCCTATCTCAAAAGCTCCTTTGTGTACTCGTTTATTATAGTGATGTGCCACTTTCTTCTGATAAGTTGCGAGTCGTATGTTGGCCTCAGATACTAATGCTCGCGGCACGCCAAAGCGAAAGACTATCATTTCCACGATGAAGTGGATGACATATATCTCTCTAATTCGGACCACTAGTCGTGCTTCTACCCATTTTATCATGTAGTCGACTACGACGATTCAAAATTGAAGATTTCCTTGAGCTTTCGGTAAAGGTCCAACAATATCAATTCCCCCACATCCTGAAAGGGACTGGGTTAAGAATAGACATTAAGTCATTAGAAGGAACATGTATAGCATTAGCACATCGTTGACATGCTTCACATCTTTTCATAAAGTTAAGACAGTCTTTTTTCATTGTATTCCAGTAATATCCTTGTCTTATTAACTTTAGAGCGAAGTTTTTACCTCCCAAGTGTTCTCCGCAAATTCCTGCATGTACCTCGTTCATTGCATAATTGGCCTCGTCAGGACCTATGCATAAGAGTAATGGTGAGGTGAAAGCTCGTTTATATAATTTATCATCGACGAAGCAATATTTATGAGCTTGGGATTTTAACTTACGAGCCTCCAATGGGTCGTTTGGTAGAGTTCCTTCAGAAATGAATAATTTGATTGGAGTTCGCCAGTCGTTTTCCTCATATGTCACAAAAATTTGATGATATGAGGATATTGAAGAATTAAATAACTCGTCAATATATGTAGCTTATGTTATTTGATTTGTATTTGTGGATGCTAATTTAGATAGAGTATCAGCAGCAGTATTTTGTGCTCTATCTATAGTAGTCATCGTTGTGGAGGTAAACGTTTTTAATAACGAGCTGACAATGTTGAGGTATTTTTGTGTGTTTTCTTATGTAGCCTTAAAAAGACCATTGACTTGATTGGCTACGAGCTGTGAATCAATGTAAATCGCTAAATGTGAGACCTCTAATTTGATTGCCAATTGTAGTCCTGCAATCATTGCTTCGTATTCAACTTCATTATTGGTGACTGCGAACGACAATTTCAGAGCTTGATTTACTTTGAACCCCTATGGGCTTTCTAGAATAATGCCAGCTCCTCCAGCTTGATTTGTAGATGACCCATCTACAGATAAAGACCATGTTTTGATTGATACAATACTTGTAGATGTTGATGGGTCATTTGTGACATTTGCTTCATTTTCAAGTGTAAATGAGCACTCAGTGATGAAATCGACGAATATCTGAGTTTGGATAGACGACATGGGCTTGTAATTAATTTGATATTGTCTTAATTCCAATGCCCATATTAAGATTCGTCCTGAGATGTCTGGTCTATGCAAAATATTTGGTATTGGCTTATCAGTAAATACATCAATTTCATACCATTGGAAGTAATGATGCAATTTTCTGCTAGCCATTACGACAGTAAATGCGAGCTTTTCCATTCTTGAGTAATTCTCCTCTGTTTGCTTCAAGACCCAACTGACATAGTAGACAGGGTGCAATATATTTTCTATTTTACGAGCTAGCACGGCTGCTACAGCTCGTTCTATTGATGAGATGTACAAATAGAGTTTGGATACTCCTTGAGGGGTGACCAGAATAGGAGGACATGTCAAAAATTATTTTAAATCTTGAAAATCTATCTCGCACTCTTGAGTCCAACTGAATTTTCTTGTTTGGTTTAATGTGTCAAAGAAAGGTAAGAACCTTTCTGAGGCTCGTAGAATGAAATGTCGTAGAGCAGCTAAACATCCGGTTAACACTTTCATTGCTCGTGGACTGCTTGGCGTTGTCATTTCTAGAATAGCTTTGACTTGTTTAGGGTCTGCCTTGATTCCTCGTTATGAGATGATAAATCCTAAGAATTTACCTGAGTTGACTCCAAACGTACACTTCAGAGGATTTAATCTCATATCTGCAGCTCTAACACTGGTAAAAATCTCCTTGAGGTCGTTGACATGAGTGTTGCTGCTCTTAGACTTAATGTTCATGTCATCTACATATATCTCCAAATTGTGACCCTTTTGCCTTCGGAAAATTGTGTCCATTGTGCGTTGGAATGTGGCTCCAGCATTTATGTGTCCAAAAGGCATTACTGTGTAGGCAAAGACTCTCTTATGAGTGATAAAAGCTATTTTTGGGACATCCTCTTTTAGCATCTTGGTCTGATTATAACCAGAGAAAGCATCAATAAAAGAGAGAATGGTATGGCCTGCTACTAAGTCTATCAACTGGTCAATGTTGGGTAATGGATAAAAATCATTTTTACAATCTTTGTTCAAATCAGTGTAGTACATGCACATGCGCCATTTTCCGCTCTGCTTTTTTACAATTACGACATTCGCGACCCATTCAGGAAACTTAATTTCCTTAATGAAATTTGCATGTAACAACCTTTGCACTTCTTCTTCAATTGCTCTTTGTTTTTCTTCGGAGAAATGTCTTCTCTTTTGCCTTATTGGGGGTCGTGAGGGATCGATTCCCAAATGATGAACTGCAATCTTTTCTGGGATCCCTGACATGTCTTGTGGAGACCATGCAAAAATGTCAATAAACTCATTTAGCAAACTTATGAGCTCATCTCTGGAACATTGATCCAAATCAAGAGATACATTAAACCTCTTTTCTGAAAATTGTGCATTTATAACAACCTCTTCAATTTGGCCCTCTGGCTTTGCTTTCTTTTCTCTTTCTTCAAGTTCAACAAACTCTTCCATTTACAACTGAACATGGTGACATGAAGCCTTGCCCTTATCATTTGCATGTAGAGTGGTTAAATAGCACGACCGTGCTACCACTTGATCTCCTTGCATTTTCCCTACACATGTTTCTGTGGGAAATTTCATTTTATGATGAGGTATTGAGGTTGTTGCTCCAAGAGCAATTAGGGTCGTGCGCCCAAAAATTGCATTGTACATGGATGGGAGGTTTATGATTTAGAATGTTATGACCTTTGTGACCTGTTGAGGTAGACTCCCAAAAACGACTGGTAAATCAATAGTACTAGTGCTGGGAACTGGTTGGCCTTAAAAGCATATAGAGTGCATTCAGCACTTAAGTCTGGTTTATGACATGTTAAGTCCATGCACTCATAAGCATGCAGATATAAGATATCAACTGAGCTACCATTATCCACCAGTATCTTTTGTACTTTATTTCTTCCTACGCAAGTTGTTACCACCAATGCGTCATCATGTGGTTCCAACAAGTCGGTGTGATAGTCGTCTCCCGAGAATGTAATTGATATAGACGACCTATCGTAATTTTTCTTGCTATTTTTTGAAAATCCTCCCCCAGCATTACCACCAAAAATAGCATCAATGTGGGTAAGACTTGCTCCCGTTTCTATAGTAGAAACTTGTTGAGATCTATCCACGAAATTTTACAATTCTCCAGCTTGAATTTTTCTTTCAATAAGCTATCGCAATTGGTTGCAACGTTCAGTTTCATGGCTATAATCTTTATGGTGATCACAGTATTTTGAAGTGTTGATCTTCCTGTCTGGATTCATTGGTCTTGGCATTTGATACGACGGATCTTTTTGTAAGAATTCTAATATCTTTATCCTAGTCGTATTGAGCTTTGTGAATTCCTCATCTGTCTTGAAACGAGGTATTTCTCTTTGTTCTGGATTTCGCCCCTCTCTCTTTGTGTCTTCCCTTCAATTTTCATTCCTTTCTGATCTATCATAAAACTTGTTTGGTGGTCGTGGGCGAATGCTACCTGCAGCCTCTTGAATATTCAATCTATGCTCTAAGATCTGGAATGCTGCTCGTAGTGTACGAGGCATTTTTCAAGTATTCTTCAATGATATTGCTATATCTCTCTGGGTCAATATCATGACCTAGTGAATTTATGGCCACATCTTTTACTAAGAATGGTATATCTACACATTTCTGTCGGAAACAGGCAATATATTCTCGTCGGGTCTCATTCTTCTTCTGTCGCACTTACATTAGAGCACATGACTCTTTACCATCTTTTAAATTGCTAGACCAGCGCATTTTAAATTGATTGGTGAGAGTTTGCCAAGAATCAATTGACCTTGGTTTCAGCTTTCTATACCATTTCTTTGCACTTCCTTGGCAGTAAATGGTCAATTTCAGCTTTCTATACCATTTCTTTGCACTTCCTTGGCAGCAAATGGGAAATAACTGACACTTATGAATATCACTATGGTCGTAGAAGTTCATACGATGATTGAACATCTCGAGATAGTCACCTGGATCTGTTAATCCATCAAAAGGATCAAGTTGCGGGACTCTTAACTGATGATTTACTTGAGCTTTCTCAATAGCTTCCGACAAAGGTTCATTCGCAGGTAAGGGCATGCCTTTTTGTGTAGCCACAAACTGTTGGACCAAGGTCATATCCTCTTTTAATTGTAACAGCTCTGAAAGTTGCTCTGTGGAACGAGCAGCTTTAGGCTGTTTTTGTTTCTTCTTGAGCTTTTTCTTTGCTGGTGACTATACTTGAGAGGCTTCATTGTCAATTGTTTGATACTCACTGCTCGTTTGTTGAATGTTTTTCAGCTCATTATCCAACTTTTGTACTCTCTTCTGAGCCTCTATTTTCTCTTTCAAAACTTGTTCATATTCCTTCAACTGTTCTACTTCTATTTTTAAATGCGCAATAGTCGTAGCTTGATCTTTTTGTTTTTGAGCCTCTCGTTTCTTCTCCTCTAACATGAAACGAGCATCACTTTCTTGCAAGTTTTTCTTTTGAAATTTAGGTATGTTCTCTACCTCTGTTATTATGATCTGGTCTTTGGTCTTACTGGACTCAACATTTTGCTTTCTTTGTACATGATCAAAGTTCAATCTAGTAGCAATATGTGGTCGTGCGGGTGTGCAGAAAATATCAGTTGCAGAAGAGTTATATGCTATTCTCTCTAGCTTTTTGTGTTGTCTTTTTAAATGACTAATTAATTCTTCCTCAAATATTTCCATGAGTTGGTCGTGATTCAAGACCAACTTCTAGTGCCAAAGGATGAGTTCGCTTCTAAACCCACTCGTGAGATGACCTGCACAAAATGAACAAACGTTGCTAAAGGATTCCGGTGCCGGTGACACCGAAACCACTCCGACGTGGGAATCAGAAAAGTGATTTTAGAGAGAGAAATAATCTTGACAGTATAACAATATAAGTGAAAAGTGACGTACGTTTACTTTCCCTTTGTGGAGGTATTTATAGGCTCTGCTTTTAGGTATTTCTACCACATGTCTTGATTCTATTGGCTCCTTTAAATTGTAACATGGACCTGGGCCTGTTTACATTGGGTTTGACCTTCTTTTATCGTTTTATTTGCTTACTACTTTTTATATCTCAAGCCCAGTAAATTTGATTACTTTCAGGTATGAAATCTACCGAGACCAAAAATGCTTAATTATTTTCTATTTTAGATATTAAGGCCAATTCGGATATAAGGCCTATCAGTTTCCTTCTAAAAAAGCCGAATAGGGATATTGAGAATCAACCAGAGCCACCCCAAAGTGTTACAAATTTGAAGAAATATGTTATCAAGTATTCTCTAGTACAACACCAAATTCTATAAGGAAAACTTAGCTACTCCAGTTTGACTAGTAGGACATAATTATAATATACAATAGTAGCTACTGACTTATATGTAACTTCCATTCCATGTGCCGAGTATAAGAGGCAATCAGAAATAATACTTCGGTTTCTCTTCTTTCTCCTTGTATCATCGTTGATATGGGATCTATTTATGGTTGTTTGTAGCTCGACATGAATGCCTAATCTCACCTTCCTTGCCAGTAAGAACCTCAATGTCGCTCATCTTTGCAACTGCTTTACCAAATATGGCAGCAAAATTAAAGCCTGTGGCTAGTTCTGTCACAGTTGGTTTGGTCAGCGGATGAGATGATAGAACCTGATCAAATTGGACGACGCCTTTATTCATAAGTATTTGCTGATAGTATGAGTTGTCAATAGTCGTCGTACTTTGAAGATTCTGATCAAGATTTACAGTATTATCAACCTTGGCATTTTGAGGACACTGGTGTTTCAGTGAATGTAGCAGGAAAGGATTCATTGACGGGTCAGGTTTTCTGGTTCCAGTGAAATTGTAGAGTCTGTCTTTGAAGGATGAACAATGTGCCACCCCTACGGTGTGGGCACCTATAGACAATGTAGATAAATGTGATTAGAGTTTCTCATTTTATTTGGAACTAGATCAAAAGGAAATGTTAGTAACCAATTCTCCCAAAATCGTGGTAGGAGGAAGGATCTTATACTCTTATATATTAAGAGTAAGTATTATAAAACATTAGAAAAGAAGGTTTATAATGGAGGGAAGTGAATAAATATACCAAGAAGATGGACCATGTCTGTAATATCGAGTCCCTTAGCAGCAAACCTGGTGATGGCTTCTTGCATGGATATAAAAGGAGGGGGAAGGTCAACATTTTTTGCAAGTGATATAACTCCATCCCTTCTTCCTGTTTTAACTTTGTATTTCTCTCCTCCACTCTGCAATCATATATTATCACACACATTCACATTCACATATATACGTGTATATCATGTTCACTTCTTGTATATACAAATTTAATAGTAGTACTATTAATAATATTATCATCAAATAGTTATTTTAGAATTTGTTATCCTATCACATATGATGCTGACCCTCACAACCAACCTGCTCTGCTGAGATGTGTAATGTAACAAGTCAAAAGTTTGGTGAAATCATCAAAACACACACACACACACATTGTCGTGTAAACATTGAACACTGCATCATTTTATTATTCTATTGTTTGGCAAACTTTATTTCAATGACAGAAAAAGAAGATAAGTTTAGTTATTTACAATATTCTGATTTTCATTATTGTCTTCACTAGTGCTCACTTTCACTTATTATATCTGTCTGTCTGTCTGTATACAACTCCAGTCCACTCTCTCTGTAGTACGTACATCTATATAATTTCGCAAATGCACTAAAATATGCAAATGATTGTTTAACAGGTGACGTGTAAATTGCTTAACGCTCGGTCGGTTTTATTATTTGGTTGCTGCTATTTCTCAATGTAAAAAATATTCATAATAAACACTGCGGAAATAATAAAACAAATAGATAGAGAAAAGAAAGAAGTACTAACTGGGAAAACAGAATCTCTGGTAGCCAGAACAAGAATATCAGCACAAGAAACGAGTCCCGGACAGAGGGACTCAACAGCAGCTTTGGCATCATCTATAATATCGTAGCCCCTCACTGTGAAACTTGGAAATGCTGTTTTCTCACTTTCTTTCCCTTCTAGCAGAATTGATGCATCACAACCCTTCATTTTCCATTCCATTCACCAACATTCTTAATACTCACTTATGCCACATTCATACTATGCATATATAATATAACAACTTCTCGTCTACAGCCACAGGTGGATAGAAAATCACCAATTTCTACGCAGTATGAATATGTTGTTCTATCCTTCTGTGGTTGTAGAACAAGACCGATATATTGTGTGTGTGTGTGTGTCTGTGCTTGCACGCAACTGTGTGAGGTATAATCAAGAAGAAATGGTAGGTTCTTAATTACCTTGACAAAACAGTCATGAAAGAGCATATGCAAGAGAGCTGCAGATATTGTTGGATCATTTTGGCACCTTCGACTTACGACATCATGTACTATATCTTCAACATCCCAAGATCCACACTTTCCCTTATAATATCCATATTCCAGAGCTCCAAAGCAGTACTGTACTTTTAAGTTGAAGAATATAATGAGTAACAAAAATGCTGCTGCTGCCCTGATCATATTTTTCATTTTTCGTTGACTTTCTCTTTGTGATATGAATTTGATAGTTTCCAGCCAATTTATAGGAAAGAAAGTGGAGTCAAATGAATGGCACGCATAAGAATATCTATTGGGTATTATCATACAAGTTGCAGGTAAAGGTTAATGACATATTGACATGTCTTATTGTGTTTGAAATAAAGGAGTGAAATTGACATGTAAGTGGTCGGATCTATCACGTTTCCTAAATAATATTACAATTGTAGGAAGCTTTCTAGGCACTTCTATAATCGAATCATATATCTCAAAAAGAGTAGGTAAGTACAATCTTGAGATACTATTATTTTATAA
Organism: Eryngium alpinum; assembly: GCA_032274865.1. Lineage (NCBI taxonomy): Eukaryota > Viridiplantae > Streptophyta > Magnoliopsida > Apiales > Apiaceae > Eryngium > Eryngium alpinum. The sequence goes on from JAUEJK010426684.1 coordinate 12,316, forward strand.
AAGTATTTATTAATCGATCATATTTATAATTAGAAAATACTTTTATAATTCAACAGTGGGATGATTGGCACAAAGTTTCCTACTGGCCATAGTAACGGAAGTATTTACTACAAATTTACAAATACTCGACTCCAAATCTTTACAAGACTATATTGCACACATGCTCCTGCAATTGCTGAGCACCAGAGTTATTTCTACTGGCTGATATAGCTGTGAAGCATATATCAAACTTTCTAGTACCTTTAAAATAATCTTTGTTGCCTAATCTATTGTTTGGAGTAGGTAATTTTGCTATCTATTTGAGTCGAGCATCTCTTCTTGTCTCCTGCTGATAAGAATCTTCAATGGCTTGCTCTAGGATCTAAATAGATTATAATTTAGTTATAGGAATTACTGGAAGAATCCATGTTCTCAGATCATAGGTCTAGTTTTGTTAATTGTGCTCATCTCTACTTAAATATCACCTGACAAATAAAAGCCTCATCAAAACTGATTGATTTGAGATAATGGTTGGGTTATTATAATGTATCATTTTCAAAATCTGACAGCTACTCTGGTTTAGACTCTAGATGATATCGTTTAAGACGTTTTAGTGCAACAAATAATCTGCAACCTGGGTATATTTTTGGTAAAAAGCTACAATAGGGATAACATTCACAGTAGTACACTATTATAAACTCTGTTCCAAAGAAGTGTCTCATTTGCTAATTTATACATATTAGGGAATTCATCTTTGTTTAATATTTATCGGTGATTCGTCTTTGTTTAGAATTCATCTTTTTGCTCTGAATCCTTTATTACGCTTATAATCACTTTTATTATATTATCGACAAAATATCTGCTAATACATACTTAAATCTAACAAAAACTTCATTGACTTAGGGGCCCCTAATCTCAAACTCAACGCATGAGCCCCCCACCCACCTACGCACAGACACAAGTTTCTAATCACACTCTTAAGGTTCAATACCTTTGACAACTAGGTTTAGGTTTGACAACTATGTTCAGCAGTGCTACTAGGTTCAGTATTTAAGTTCAGCAACTAGGTCCAGCATCTTGAACAACTAAGTTTAATAACTTTTAACAAAATAGGTTCAACACCTTTTTATTTTTTGATTTGGAGAAGCAGAAGAAATTCATCAATTAAACATTAACAACACATAGCTCAGCAGCCAGATTGTCCCTACAAACACCTATAGAATATATAACCAGGAGAACATGTTTAAATACGCAGCAAACAATATCTAACATGTGAGGTTGTTCCTATAGGCCATAGCATATAAATACATGGTCAAGCAGCTTCAGGGAATTTCTTCCAACCAACGGTAACAGGCATAAAAGGATCTCATACATTTTGGTGTGGTTTGCATATTATTGATCTTTTCAGCTTTAATGCGTCCAAACACATCATTCTGAAGGGCCACAAATCTGGGAACATGAACAATGGCTTCAGCCCTCCCGTTTTCCAGTCTCTTGATCTCTGAAAGTCCCTTTTTGAGGACTATACGAAACAAGAGAACTGAACTTAGATAAGAGCAAAAGCTCCCCATTCTTCAAAAATTTTAATCGGTTTCTGCAAGTCATGCACTCCCAACCCACAGTAGAATTTGATGTGCATTACAAACTTCTGTGTCCACGACTCCTGAACCCCATATTCATTATTGCAAAAACCTCAAAGTGAGTATTATCAGAAATATAGCATAGACATAGGCAGGTGCCTATAACTCCAACACTGAACCAAGAGAATTTTAAAATATATTCTGGAGT
>JAUEJK010426788.1:0-14082 GCA_032274865.1 Eryngium alpinum
GATGATATAGAATATAGTGCTCAATACTTGTATAGTTTATCAAAAGAGCAATTGGATAGAATAAATGTTGTTAGATGCAGAAAATCAACTTATCAGGGGAGATACCATCAAAAAAAATAAAGCCTCAGGGGATAATTCAAACCATCAGTGGAGAGTTGTTCATCAGGGGAGTTTTTATACTTCATGGGACAAATGTACCTCAGGGGAGTTTTATGCATCAGGTAACAAATGTTGCTAACTGGCTCCCCAACAAGTTAGCATCAGTGAAGTTCTATCTTCAGATAACTTGGAGACTTTGCCAGCTGTAGCATCAGGATTTAATCTGATGAAAAAGGTAGCCTCAATTCTATTGGAGCAATTGCAGAATTTAGAAGGATGGTGGTGGTCCATATGACAGGTGTCTTTTTGTGCTTAACCAATTGAGGAAATGGAGGATATGGAGTGCAGTCTGTCAATATCAAGTGGTCCTCACTAGAAGACAAATATGGAGGACAATTTGGTAAACTGCACAACACATCAGGGAACTTTTGTAGCTTTATTTACTTAGGATAAATAGACACCATTGTACCTAGAAATAGGTGTGAATTTCTTATGTATTTTTCATTGAGAGATTTCAAAGAAGAGATAGAAGCTTTGTAATTTGTTACAGAGAGTTTTAGTAGCTATTTCTTGTTAAGAGATAGATTGTAGCTAGGGAAGCAAATTTGCTATCTCTAGAAAACTGTCAAAGTTTTTAATGAAAGTTAAGCTTTGATGATTTTGGTGTTTGTTTAATCTCTGCTTCTTAATTTCATAGTTCTTCATCTTTATATTTGTTCTTGTTATTTTTTAGAAAAATCTGAAAAGTTTTAGAGAATTGTATTCACCCCCTCTCCAATTCTCAGTTTAAGACATATTGTTTTAAACAATTGGTATCGGAGCAGAAGGTTAAAGTAAAAGCTTGAAAAGATCCTTAAGATGTCTTCGTAAAACAACAAGGTTCCCTTCCTTGAGAAAGGGAAGTATTTCTTCTGGAAGCAAATGATGCTGATCCATCTCTCTTTTATTGATGATAATTATCTCAACTATTTGGAAAATGGACCTGAAGTTCCAAAGAAGCTAGTTTTAGAACAAGTTGTTGATGGGAGAACAGTTCCTCAACACTTGGTGGTGAAGAAATGAGAAGAGATGACTGCTGAAGAGAGAGAGAAGGTGAAAAAGGATAAGAAAATCATTGCTATTTTGTACAAAGGTTTAGATGATGATATGTTGAATAATGTTTTGAATCTTACAACATCCAAAAAGGTTTGGGATACCATTGAAGTGATTTATGATGGTACTGCAGCTGTTAGAGAAAATAAACTTCAGATGTTAATTCAAAGCTATGAATGGTTTCTGCACAAGAGTGGTGAAACTCTTGTGATATCTTCAACAGGTTCAATAGATTGATCAATGATTTAAAGGCTCATGGGAAGGTGTATGAGAAGAAGGATATCAACAATAAATTCATGAGAGCTCTTCCTCCTGGATGGGAGGCTAAGATTCTAGCTATCAGAGAAGCAAGAGATTTGAAGGTTATGACTCTTGAAGATTTGTATGGAAATCTCCAAACCTATGAGATGGAGATGAAGCAAAAGCAAGAGATGATGAGTGACTCAAGGAAGATCAAATATGTTGCTCTAATGGCTCAAAGAAAATACAAACAGATTTGGAACCAAGTCCACTAATGAACAATCGATAAGGGGAAAAAGATCTAGATGAGTTAGGGGATGAAGACAATGAAGAAAAAGGAAGTGATGTTGATTCTTATACAGTTGGTGAGCTTGAGGACAATTTATCTCTCTTATTATTCAGGCTTTCTTGCTCTAATTTAGATCCCATCCGATCCGAATAATATTCAAATAATATCCATCTATAATTAATTGGGCCCCCTACGGTTTCTCCTCAATAAATACCTCCAAACTTAAATTTGATTATGAACCAAATTTCACAACAATCTCCACCTTGGTGAATAATCTAAAGTTTTTGTTCATTAGATTACCTCCACCTCCTTTGAAGATTCTAGTTTGACAAGGCCTCTACCTCTTTGCTCTGGCAAAGATGAATCAAGTCCAAGCAGTGCTTTAACTTTTCCACCGTCAATGGTTTCGTCAACATGTCAGCTGCATTCTTAGATGTATAAACCTTTTTAGGTATTACATCACCTGAAGATACTCATTCTCTGATTTTGTGAAACTTAACATCAATATGTTTTGTTCTAGGATGATAAACCTGATTGTGTGCTAAATAAATTGCACTTTGACTATCATAATATAAGTGAACTCTATCATGTTGAACACCAAGCTCCCGCACTAAACCAGATAACCACAGTGCTTTTTTTCCTGCCTCAGTGACAGCCATGTACTTCAACTCAGTAGTAGACAGTGCGATAACCGACTGCTGTGTAGATCTCCAAGAAATAAGACCTGCTGCAACGGTAAATACATATCCCGTAGTAGACATCCTCTCATCTAAACACCATGCATAATCCGCATCTACGTAACCGAGTACCTCGATAGTATCACTTATTTTTTCAAACAATAAGCTATAATCTGTTGTACCTTTCAAGTATCCAAGGATCCATTTAATAGCTCTCCAATGTTCTCTGCCTAGATTAGCCATGTATTTACTAACCACACTCACTGCTTGAGCTAAATCTGGTCTTGTACATACCATGGCGTACATCAAACACCCAACAACATTGGCATATGGAACCTTTAACATATTGTTGATCTCTTCTTCAGTTTTGGGACACTGTTGTGAAGACAATATAAGGTGACTGGCTAATGGAATCTTAACAGATGTAGCCTCAGACATACTAAACCTATCCAAAATCTTTTCAATGTAAGATTTTTGGGATAACCATAACTTCTTTGATAATCTATCTTTTCTAATCTCCATTCCCAGAATTTTCTTAGCAGCCCCCAGGTACTTCATGTTAAACTTGTTGCTTAACTGAGTTTTTAACTCATTAACATCAACCATGCTCTTAGCAGCAATGAGCATGTCATCAACATATAACATCAAAAGAATACGAGATCCATTTTCAAGAACTCTATAATATACACAACAATCATACTCACATCTGGTGTAGCCTATTTCTGTCATGCAGGAATCAAACTTCTTGTACCATTGTCGTGGCGCCTGTTTTAAACCGTAGAGTGATCTTTTTAATTTACAAACAAGGTGCTCCTTATCTGGTTGTTTGAATCCTTTCGGTTGTCTCATATAGATGTCGTCCTCCAAATCTCCATGGAGGAAAGTTGTTTTTACATCTAATTGTTCTAGCTCCAGATCATGACTAGCCATAAGTCCCAATAAGACTCTAATAGAAGTGTGCCTGACTACCGGAGAGAAAATCTGATCGTAGTCCACTCCTTCAACTTGTGAGTATCTCTTTGCTAATAATTGAGTCTTGAATTTCTCACCTTCTTTCTCTGACATTGCTTCCTTCTTTCTATATATCCATTTGCAACCAACTTCTTTCTTGCCTTTAGGAAGATTAACCAACTCCCATGTCTGATTCTTCTCAAGAGACTCCATCTCTTCTGTCATGGCCTCCATCCATTTACTTTTTTCATCACAGTTAATAGCTTCCTGAAAAGTAATATGCTCGCCACCACTAACAACTAAAGCAAAAGCAACCATATCTTCAAAACCATACCTAATTGGTGCTTTGGTAATCCGTTTTTCTCTTCATGTTGCAATGCTTTGTTGTTCCTCGATAACGTGAGTGGTTTCTTGTTGCTCATTTAATCTTGTTTCTGTATCACCAAGTTCCACCACAATTGATTGTTTATCTTTAGTTTATGAATTTTGCTCTGTTGTTTGGGTTTTCATTAATATGCCACTCTCATCAAACACCACATCACTGCTGATTACTATCTTCTTAGTTATCGGATCCCATAATTTGAATCCCTTTACACCTTTTACGTAACCGAGAAAGATACATTTTCAATTTTGCATCTAACTTTGACCTCTCTGTACTAGGTATATGAACGTAAGCAGTGCAACAAAAAACTCTAAGAAAAGAGTAGTCAACCGTTCTATCGGTCCAAACTTCTTCAGCCGACTTGCCCTCTAAGCCTACACGTGGTGAAATATTCAAGAGACGGCATGCCATATTTACCGCTTCAGCCCAAAAATTCTTTGGTAAACCTGCATTCAACCTCAAACACCTCGCATTCTCAGCAATTGTTCTATTCAATCTCTCTACAACACCATTTTATTGTGGATTCAAACGAATAGTATAATTTCATTTTATCCCATGTTCTGCACAAAATTTTTTGAACTCCGCATTTTTATATTCTGACCCGTTATCTGATCTTACACATTTGACCTATTTTCCTGTTTGTTTTTCAACCTCAGCCTTCCACATTTTAAACTTTTCAAAAGCTTAATCTTTGTGAGACATGAAGTATACCCAAACTTTTCTTGAGTAATCATCAATAAAACTTATATAATAATAAGCACCACTGTTTGATTTAACTCTACCCGATCCCCTTAAATCAGTATGAAGATAATCAAGAATACCTCCGCTTCTATGTTTTGCAGATTTGTATTGAACTTTACACTGTTTTACCAAGAACACAGAACTTACAGAAATCAAGTTTGCATGACTTCACTCCTTTTAAAATATTCTTCTCATGGAGCACTTGCATCCCACGCTCTCCCATGTGTCCAAGTCGCATATGCCAATAGAGCGTCATCCTTATCAGATTCCATAGATGTAGCCACCGCAACTCCACCTAAAATTGTATTCCCAACCAACTTATAAATGTTACCAGTTTTCATTACACATTTCATTATCACCATGGATCCCTTTGACACCTTCATCGCCCCATCTTCAATTCTGAACTTGCATCCCAATTTATCGAGAGTACCAACAGAAATTAAATTCTTTCATAAATCAGGTACATGTCTTACATCATTAAGAGTCCTTACAATGCCATCGTGTGTTTGTATTTGAACAGTTCCAACACCTTTAATCATGCATGTTGAATCATTCCCCATCCTTACAGAACCACCGTCAACCGGCTGGTAAGTTGTAAACCACTCTTTATTAACACTACTATGATAACTGCACCCTGTATCAAGAACCCAACTGTCTGTAAAACCTTCAGAACTTGCAGTAATGGAAAGCATATCACCCTCTCCATAGTTTGAAAAATCTCCAACCAAGTTCGCAGTATCCGAGCTATCACTTGAATTCTTCTTTTGAATCGTTAGTTGTTTCTTCAGCTTTGGACAATTTCTCTTAATATGTCCAAGCTCATGACACTTATAACACTTATATGTCTTCTTTCTCCCTTTGGACAAAGACCTGCTTGGCTTTCTTTCTAAAGTGCTTCTCTCCTGTGTCCTTCCACGATTCTGATTATCTTTCACAAACAGCCCTTCACCAGTTACTTCGCCAGAATTTTGTTTCTTTGATTAAAAGATAACAATGCTGAAAGTACATCTTCCAACTCCAATGACTCTTTCCCCCAAAGTGGAATGGTAATGAGATGCTCGTATATATCTGGAAGAAAGCATAAAACTATCAATGCAAGATCTTCATCCTCAAATTTGAATTTGATATCAACCCTAGATATCTCACTCACAACCTGTTTGAAGTAATTCAGATGTTGCACCAACTCAGATCCCTCCGTCATATGCAACCTGAATAATTTATGTTTGATATATAATTTATTTGTCAATGATTTTGACATATATAAACCCTCCAATTTTGTCCAGATATCCGCCGAGGTCTATTCATCAAGAACATGGAACATAACATCATCCTCAAGACATAAACGAATCATGCTGGAAGCTTTCATCTCAAGTTCATCCCATTCATCGTTAGTCATTGTCGCGGGTTTCTTCTCTTTCCCATTAAAAACTTTGACCAATCCCTGTTGTATTAACAAATCCTTTACCATGCGGTGCCATAATCCAAAGTTTCCAGTCCCATCGAATTTCAGAACATCAAATTTCGCAAGTGATGTGTTTGCCATTATTTCCCTAATTCACCACAGCTCTGATACCAATTGTTGTGCAGTAATATAGAGAGAAACAATAACACAAATATAAGTTAAGCAATTAATACAATAGAGAATAATTTTTGTGGAGCGACAAGTCGTCACCTCTCCACCAGGCCCTTCTTCTTGAGAACACTATCAACTGGAAACTCCCTCGTAGGGTTATGATTTTCAAGAGATGTATATGTATATATTATAAAAAAATAATATTTCATTATTGAGTTAAACCTCAGTAAAATAAAATAATAAAGTGCAACCTCTTTATATTTTATTTTTCACAACCATACATCTCTTCCTCCAATTTAGTTTCTCTTCAATAAATACCTCCAAACTCAAATTTGATTATGAACCAAATTTCACAACATAACCACCGTTAACCGCTCCATGTTTCTAGGACTTGTGCCAATCAGTATCTTTTTGAGTACCAATCGTTCCAACATTCTTGGGGACGTGGACCAGCTTGTTTTAAGTCGTACTGCAGACTAACTACATGATTTTAAGCCAACAATGAAGTGCTTGCTCGGTTTCTACAAGACTAGGCGCGGCTTGGCCGTCGTCTTTGATTTTGCCAACTTCTAACGCTTGCGCTTTGCTTTTAACTTGGTCCGTATTCTTCTTTCACACTTGTTTAAGCTCCACAAACCAACCTATGAATCATCTAACTCTAATAATCAAGCTTTTGCTGGCGCACTTGAGCAGGCCAGCTCGCCCACCAGTAAGCAGGCCCCGCGCGCTCTGAGCGGGCTGTCTCGCTCAACTGTTGAGCAGGCTGGCTTGCCCATTGTTGTGTGTCGCCTGTTGCGTTTTCCAAGCTTGACTGTCTATCATCTTGACAACTTTGAATCAAGGAAATGAGAGTCTAATAAACCCACCTGCACCTCCTGAGCTTGATGTCCTCATCAACTCTACAAGGGCCAAAAGAAAACACAACCACAAATTTATGTTAGATCCCTTTGGTCCTGTTACGCCAACTTTGTCGTTGCCTTTTGCCTTATGCTGTTAGCCAACTTCTTTCTAGCTGTTCTAACCTCCTCTCTACAATGATTTTCAGTCAGTAACCATTGTTCCATGACTAAGTCATACAAGCAAGGCGCTTGATGACGGTGTGCTTCATTTATATGGACTTGAAAACTATGCTGCCATATATTTTGCATGATGCCTTCCCACCAATTGTAGATTACTACCAAACTAACTAAACTTCTAAGAAAATAAATTTAGCCATGTTATAATGCCTTCAAAAATAGAATACAACCATTTGTTCACATTAATCACTTGGCTTACAACACTGAAAGGAAATACATAATAATATCACATTTATGCTAACACATCAAGTAAATAAACATAAAGCAACATAATCATAATATAACATTACCCTTTATGTTACCAACATACGAATATGAAGTCCGCTTTGTTGCCACTTCTCTAGCATTCCCTTCTGAATGACCAACTTGGACAACCTCTCCTTCACCACTTAGCTGCAACTTTAGGCAACATTTAGTTCAGTAGGCACTGAACTTCTTTTTGGTGCAAGCGTGAGGCAGCACCGCACCATCTCTTTTGTCACTTTAGAAATCAGGAGACTCCTCTCTTAAGGGGGACTTAATCGGGAAGTTCCTCACCATGTGTGGCCCTCTGTAAATAAAACAACCAACACCTTTCTTTGTAGGCTGGTTTGGACCACCATTCTTGCCACGATAAATCTCATTCAAATTGCTGCACACTTGAGGTTCCATTAGCAGCTCCTGCTAAGTCATACAGCATCTTCCTCAATATACACTTTTTAGCTTTGTGCCCAACCTGCTCACGTAAGAAACATGGATATGGTTTGTTGCTCTTCTCAGAATCAATTCTTTTTGCCTTCATCTTGGCAGGGACAACGCTAAGAGTCTGCCCTTCTTCCTTTTATTTGGCTTTCATGTTATTTTCATTGCCCCTGGTTGCATTAACTTTTGGGACTGTCTCTTCAACATTCGGATGCACCTGATCAACATCCAAAAAGATTCCAGCCACATCCCTTCGCAAGAAAGCTAATTGTTACTGAACTTCTTGCAAATTCCGTATCTAGCTGTCTAAGAGATGCATAACTTTCATGTTCATTTCTGCAAGTTTATCCTTCATTTCCTCGATTTATCCGGGCATACCGTCTTCTTGACCTTGTGGAGATCATCTTTCAGGATTTCTTGGTTCCATATCAATGGAGTTATGTTCCTCTCTATTGATTCCTCCAGAACTTTCTCAAACTTTAAAAGTTCATCAGCATACTTGATGTCTCTCTTTTCTCTCATGTTAGAGCAATAAATGAAACATAAAAACTCTAGAATAACTTACCTTACGAAGCTCTGATACCAAACTTTCATGAGACCGTTCTTTTCTATAAGATTTGGACACGTGCCGACCTGAATTTAACAACTCAAAGCCATAAAACAGTAGTGCTCTTGAACTCGCGTGTTGTCAAAGACAGTAAGCCTTCTCTCTCTCTTGAGTTGATGAACATCAACCTTTCTTGAAAATTTGCAGCAAATTCTCAAGCTCTCAAACACACAATCATAATCCTACCGTATGCGTGCAAGTGTGTACAATCAAGTAAATAGCACACTTAATACCAGAAAATGTTGAACCTTGTATTGTTGCCTCAGATACTAAGGATTTTAGTACTTATACAAGTGTCTAAGTGTTTCCACTCTTATCTCTTGTACAAAGCTCTCTCGGATTCTTTCTTGAATCTGATCTATAACTCTCTCTTTGATCTCTTGTATATGCTTACGAATTTCCAAGGAATTTATAGGCTAAGTACATAAAAACAACGCACTAAGTGGGTGGTTACAACTGCATGGCAGTTTTGTAACTTTCCTAGGCTTCTACAATCAGCATACAACTTCCAGCAACTTTCCACTACCTTTCTCTAGTAGTTATGTCATATGTGTTAGTTTCTAGGAGTTTCCTTCACATATAGGCTGCCAAATTATAGTGCCACAAAAGTAGGAGACGACTAACTAGGTAGTTATTGACGTTTCCTATTTTTATGCATTCCCTTGTTGCTTTGCTTTTGCCCACATTTGCCAAATATCAAGGTAACCGAATAGTCGTTAGTCATCACATAAGAGCCTACAATTGAATATGGCGCAACTGCTTGTAACCGCTGTCAACCGCTCCATATTTTCAGGACTTGTGCCAAAGCAACATCTTCTTGAGTAGCAATCGTTCCAACATTCTTGAGGACTTGGACCAGCTTGTTTTAAGTCGTATTAGAGATCCACCACATAATTTTAAGCCAAAACAAAGTGCTTGCTCGGTTTTTACAAGAATAAGGGTGGTTTGGCCGTTGCCTTTGATTTTGTCAACTTCCAACGCTTGCGCTTTGCTTTTAACTTGGTTCATATGATTCTTGCCCACTGATTTAAGCTCCACAATCCAAGCCACGAATCAGTCAACTCCAATCCAATCATCAAGCTCTTGCTGGCGCACTTGACGAGGCCAGCTCGCCCTCCAATAAGTAGGGCCTCGTGCTGACTCGCTCAACTGTTGAGCGATGTGGCTCACCATTGTTATGCAATATGCATCGCCTATTATCTTTTCCATACTTGACTATCTAGTAGGTTGACAACTTAGAATAAAAAAGATCGAGAGTCTAACACACGCCCACTGCGCAACTCGGCCCACCTTAATAATCTTACTAGTGAGTCCCATAAGTTGATGCCCATCCGGCAATTCCCACTTAAATTCAGATTGTTAATCTTTTTTTTTTGGCTAATTAATATATTTTTTATACGGGGTGGGGGTGAGATTCGAACCCATGACCTCTTGTGAGATCATGGGGAGCCCTAACCACTGGGCTATTACCTTGTTCTCAATCTTTTCATATATTCATACAAATAAAGCCAGACTGCTTTATATCACGATCACAAGGGCCTTGTTTGTCTAGTTTTATAAATAATTTATATAGAGCACTAAATCGTAAATTATTTATTATGTATTTATTTAAAAAATAATTTTAATTTATATATACAACAAAAAATTTAGTAAGTCGAGAGGGTTAGATGTACGCAGTTTTACCCCTATTCGAAAGAATAGAGAGACTGTTTCCGTAAGGACCCCGGCCGAGAGCAAATCAAATACAAGGTAGAATTTTAATTTATATATAATTTTTGAATTAATTTTTATAAAATATTTATTTTTAATTAATTTATTAATTTTGAAAATATTTATATAAATTAATAAGATATTTGTATCCTGACGTATAAATTACTTATTAACTTACATAAATCTCAAATTATAAATAATTTATTTTAAATAAGTCAACAATACCTAAATCCATCACCTTTCTATCTTATAGTCTTTTTCTCATATTTCTTTAATTTTGTTTTTTCTTTTATGCTTTTTATTATTATCTGATTTTATCAAAAAGCAAAACATACCCTGACCATACCATCTCACAAGCCGAGAATGGGAGGGAAGCAACTGGACCAACAGCCTAGAAAGCGATACATATAATATTTCTTACTAAGGACGGCATTCGAGACGAATTGAAGTTAATTTTTGCAAATAAAATTAATTTTTAAATAATTATGATGTCTTTGTTATTATTATAGTTTATAATAATTTTATTATTATCGTTATTACTCTCCTTACATTCATAAAAAATATATTAAAATTATTTATGTATTATCAAATAATTATTTCAAATTAGATAGTTCAAAAGTGAGATGTGTTTAAATTATTACCGCCCATGATAAGTTTCATCGTAAAATTTCAAAGCCTAATACCCAATTGTCCATAGTAGATAGAACAGAAAACGAGTAAGAGTATTTCGAATCGATTTAAATTTTAATAAATAGTGATTATATTTTTATTAAAAATAATATTAAATTTGATCATCTATTTAATATTTATATATCCAAAAATAGAATTCGAAACACTAAGAGACTAAGGCTTAAGTCGGTACGATTCGGATCCGCCGGAATAAAACTCGACTTAAAACAAGGCCAATACGGCAAAAGCCCAAAAAGCGGCAGGATTCAATCAAGGAGGTGCAAAATACCTAGAATAAATCAAGGTAATTCCGAGTAAAGAAGTAAATCCTTATATGTAAATCAGACAATGATTTCTAGAAACCCTAATCTTAAGCGGCAAGAAAGAGGGAATAAGGTAAAACAGCTTACCTTCTGAATATGATTCTAATTCTTATTAGACAACAAAACCTAATCCACGCCTATATAAAGGGGATTGATTCTCATAACCAGATATGCAATTTTAGCTTTAACTCAGAGAGAATTCACACAATTCTTTCGTTACTCATTCTTGCATCCGAGTCCTTCTGGTGGGATCACCCCCAACCTGTTTTTGCAGGTTTTCCTACGATTGTTCGAGGAGTTTTAGGAGATCATTCTTTCGAGTTTCTTCTAATCAGGTAATCCTTTACTTTACTTAGTTATTTTGATCTGTAACATTTGACGCCGTCTGTGGGAACTCATCACAAAAAGTTACAAATAAATAAGTCCTTGCATTGGAGCGCCTGGGGGGCAACAAGAATTCTGGAAAAAAAAATCAGTATATTAGCTTTGATAATGAGGATTTGGAGGAGGTTCGATCTTCGTTCGAAGATCATCTAATTATAACAACTCGCTTGGGGAATCAATGTATGACGAAGATGCTGGTAGACAATGGAGTAGTCGTCTTGTTTTATGCTGCATTCACCAAGTTAGGGTTTCCTGAACAGAGATTTGAGAAATCGAAGAATCCTTTAATAGGGTTTGGAGGTTAGGAAACCCCTGTTAAGGGTGTCATACAGGTCCCCCTGATCTTAGGGGAAGGAACTACAGAGGAAGCACGAGTTCTAGAATTCGTGGTGGTGGAGATTCCATCAGTGCACAATGCAATATTAGGAAGAAAGGGATTACATCAATCCCAAGCTATACCTTCAACATATCATGCGACGATTAAAGTCCCAACCCCCGAGGTATAGGAGTCTATAGAGGTGATCTTAACACAACATAGGTTTATTGCATACCACAACTAAAGAACACGTGAAGGGAGGTGGAACCCTCCTTATATCAGAACGAGATGTGCGGAAGAACTCCCAAGAGAAGAGAGGCCAGCCAGCCGAGGAATTAGTCGACGTACCCCTTGACGAAGAGGATGAAAAGAAGGTTACCTATGTTGGAGCTGGCTTGGAAGAAGGAGAACGACGGGAGCTAACCCGTTTCTTGCAGGAAAATCGAGACGTCTTTGCATGGACAACTGCTGACATGCTTGGAATCGATCCGAATATGATAAGCCATAAGTTGAATACCTTTCCTCATAAGAAGCCAGTTTACCAGAAGAAAAGGAACTTCGGAATGGAGAGACAGTGGATCATAGACCAAGAGGTCCAAAAGCTCTTAGAGGCATGATTCATACGTGAAATACAATATGCTGAATGGGTAGCCAATCCCGTATTGGTACCCAAACCTAACGGAAAGTGAAGGATATGTGTTGACTTCACGGATCTGAATGATGTTTGTCTGAAGGATCATTATCCTCTTCCTCGCATTGATGCACTGATAGATGCTACTGCTGGTCATGAGATGTTGAGTCTAATGGAATCAAAATGTATGAAGAAGACATACCTAATGTGTCCTTCATAACTGAACATAGGTTATATTGCTATGTGGTTATGGCATTCGGGCTACGAAATTCAAGAGCCACCTATCAACGGTTGGTAAATAAGATATTAGCCGCATTAGTCAGACGATCAATTGAACTATACGTTGATGACATGCTAGTCAAGAGAATAAAGACGAGATCTCACACAAAAGACCTCGAAGCGACCTTTTGCATACTATGCAAGCATAATATGATGCTGAATCCTGACAAGTGCGCCTTTGGAGTAGGTGCCAAAACGTTTCTAGGGATGATGTTTTCTGAACGAGGAATTGAAGCCAATCCGGATAAAATACAGGCTATCATCAATATGAGGGCCCCAATGAACGCCAAAGGAGTACATCAACTCACGAGAAGGGTTGCTGCTCTGGGCAGATTCTTATCCAAAGAGGAGAGCGGTGCCTTCATTTCTTCAAGGTACTAAAGGCTTCCAAGAAATTCGAATGGAGTGACGAATGCCAAAAGGCGTTTGACGGACTCAGGGAGTATCTCAGCTCTCCAATCCTTTTAGCTAAGCTAAAGTAAGGAGACGTGATAGCTATCTACTTTCCCATATCGGAGCCGCCTTAAGCGCGGTATTGGTTAAAGATCAAGGATGAGTGCAACTTCCTGTATACTATGTGAGTAAGGTCCTACATGGAGCAGAATTGAAATACGGAAAATTCGAGAAGATGACATTAGCTTTAATTATGGCAGCTCGAAAACTGAGACCTTACTTCCAAGTACATACAATCAATGTATTAACAGATCAGTCACTCCGACAAGTGTTGCATAAACCAAACACCAGTGAGAGGTTGGTAAAGTGGACAATGGAACTAAGCAAATATGACATTCGCTACCAGCCTCGAACGACCATTAAAGTGCTAGCCTTAGCAGATTTCATTGTAGAATGTATTATAGCTCCCGATGAGGATGCGACATTTGAAGAGATGAGTCAATGCTCTTGAAAGTAGACGCGGAGAAGGAAGCTTGGAATTTTTACTTCGATGGAGCATCTAATCTCGTTATAGAGGAGCTGGAATAATTACAGAAAGTCCCAGATTTTCCTCATTAAGTATGCCAGTACTCTAAACTTTGAGGTCACCAACAACGAAGCTGAGTACGAGGCTCTTATAGCTGGATTGGGATTAGCGAGGTCCCTAAGAGTCGAGAGACTAATGAGAAGGGGAGATTTGCAACTAATGTTCAGTCAGATCAATAGAGTCTATGAGGTGCGAGGACCTAAGCTGGAGAAGTATGCCGAGATGGCGATGGATGTTATCTCAATTTGAAGGATGTGCATTGGAATTCATACCGAGGGAGCAGAATTTAGTGGCAGATGAGTTATCTAAATTTGCAGGTGAAGCTATTTAGATGGCCTATGAAGGCAATATGTATTCAGAGGCTCAAGATCAGCCATGCATAG
>JAUEJK010426893.1:0-14080 GCA_032274865.1 Eryngium alpinum
GAAAGCTTGATAAACCATTGCCTTGGTGCTTGTTTAAGCCCATATAGAGATTTCACAAGCTTGCAAACAAGCTTTTGACCTGCATATCTAGAAGTGAAATGAGATGAAGGATAATAACCATCAGGTAACTGCATATATACTTCTTCATCTAATGTACCATGCAAAAATGCATTAGTAACATCAAGTTGTGTAATAGACCAATCCATAGAAGCTGAGATAGCTAAAACAAGTCTAAAGGTGGTCATTTTTGCTACAGGAGCAAATGTATCAAAATAATCCAGTCCAAGGGTTTGAGTATACCCCTTGGCAACCAATCTGGCCTTATACCTATCTACAGTGCCATCAGGTAGGTATTTCACTATGAAAAGCCATCTACAACCAACTGGCTTCTTATTATGAGGAAGAGGAACAATATCCCAAGTTTTATTAGCTTCCAAAGCAGCTAACTCTACATGCATTGCTTCACACCATTGAGGATACTGTATAGCTTGATTATAGGAATATGGCTCAGGAATATGAGTAACAGCTGCTAGGAAATGAGTATATTCAGGAGTAAATTGATCATAGCTCATGAAATTACTCATACAATAAGAAACATTTGCAATATGATGACCTCTTGACAGTGAAGGAGGCAAGTCCACATAATCAGCAAATTTGACTGGTACAGTTTTAACCCTAGTAGGTCTACTAGGAGCTGAGACAACTTCTTCATTATTCACAATTGGAACTTCATCATGAATATCAACAGTAGTAGCTTCATGAACAGGAGAAGAAACCCTAGTAGTAGGATTGGAAACAATTGTAGTAGTATCAATTTCATCAAAAAGAGGATGAGACATAGGAGTAAACAACTGAGAGGGCACGTCAGATTGAATTTGATGAAAAGGAAATATGTTTTCAAAAAATTTGACATCCATTGATACAAAAACTTTCCTTGTATGAAGATCCAATACTTTATATCCCTTCTGAGAGTAGGGATATCCAAGAAATACTCATTTGATAGACCTAGGAGCAAACTTATCTCTTTCTCTAGGTAGAACTGAAGCATAGCATAATGAGCCAAAGACTCTGAGATGTGTGTATGAAGGAGGCTTCTTGAATAACAATTCATAAGGAGTATGATTCTATAGCAACTTGGTTGGTGTTCTGTTGATAAGATATGTGGCTGTCAACAAACAATCACCCCAGAAATGCAAAGGAACCTGAGAATGAATTCTTAAAGATCTTGCACAGTTGAGAAGATGCCTATGTTTCCTCTCCACTCTCCCATTCTGTTGAGGGGTATATACACAACTAGTATAGTGAATGATGCCTATAGAAGATAAGTAGGGAGATAGGGTTTGATTCAGAAATTCAGATCCATTGTCTGTTCTAATAGCTTTAACAGTTGTTGCAAATTAATTTTGAACATAAGCCAAAAAATTCTTCATAACAGTAGACACCAAAGACTTATCAGGTAACAAATAAACCCATGTGGTTCTGGATTTATCATCTAGTAAAGTCAAGAATAGGTTGCAGTTTCCATGTGTCTTAATATGATAAGGACCCCATAGATCTGCATGTATCAAATCAAAAACAGCTTGACTTGTAGAGTCACTCAGAGGAAATGGTAGTCTTGTATGTTTTGCAAGAGCACAGCTATCACAGTGTTTTAACTCTTGTTTATTACAATTCAAAGGCAAAAGTTGCATAACTGAGAAAGGTATATGACCCATTCTCTCATGCCAAATATCAGTACTAGTACCTACAGCATTTATTAAAGCTGTATTACATATAGAAGGAAACTTAAAGTGAACACTCTTATCTGTATTGATGTGATTACACTTATTAAGCAAAGACTGAGTATATGTAGAGTCCAGCTTTTGCTTCACCAATCTCTATCACCTTCTTCCATGTATGGTCCTGAAGCAAACATTTGTTGGCAAGAAAAACAACAGACCTCTTAGTACACTGAATTAGCTGTGGTATAGATATTAGATTGTAAGTGAAGGATGGCACACACAGAACATTATGAAGCACAACTCCAGAGGTAAGAATGACAACACCTATATGAGTTATAGGTACTGTTTGACCATTAGGTAAATGCAAGCTGGCTTGACAACTTTGAATTTGCTTCATAAGATGTAGGTAAGGAGTAACATGATCAGTTGCTCCAGAGTCTAATATCCATTGATTTGTACCAATACCACATGGAGCTTTTACATTACCAATAAAGTGATAAGATGTACCTGCAAAATGTACACTGTTGACAGAGCTCATAGGTTGTCAGTTTGCACTATTGATAGCTGGAGTTGTTGCATTGTCAGAAGGAGGTTGAACTTTCATACTGTTTTGAAGTAACATCACCAGATTTTGATATTGACTTTCAGACAAACCACAAACACCTTTATCATCAGATCTAGAAGCAATTCCTTGAGTGTTAGCATTAGAATGAACATTAGCATCACTTGTATCTTCATTATGAAAAGAAACTTGAGCAGCAACATCATTTCTTCCACTGGAGTTTCTAAGTTTAGGTTTAGGTTTACCATATAACCTATGCCAAGGAAGATATCCATGAACAAAGAAGCATTTGTCAATTGTATGTCCAGTTTGATGACAAAAGTCACAATTAAGTGACAAAACAGTATTAGCACTCCTCCTTGCACCTTGAGTATATTGAGAGGTTTGCTGAGGCTGAGAATATCTATTAATAGATGCATTGTTTCTTACAGCAGCCATAGCCATGTTTTCATTAGCAACATTGGTTTTATTGTAATGTTCTCTTTGATTTTCCTCTTGTAAAAGCATTGAGTAGCACTGATTCAAAGTAGGTAAAGGATCCATAAGCAGAATTTGTCCTCTTACTACTGTAAACTGGTCTCCTAGTCCCATAAGAAACTGATTCAACTGATTAGCTTGATCATAAGCATCATGTTTTTCATTGGCCTCACATGTACATTTTCCACATGAACATCTAGGTTTTGTACTCAAACATTCAAATTCATCATTCAAGGTCCTATACTTAGTGAAATAAGCAGCAATAGAAAGAGAACCTTGAGTGAGATGAGCTATTTCTTTCTTCAAGTTAAAGAGCTTAGGCATATTACTCTGAGCATATCGAGTAGCCAAATCATTCCAAATAAGTTGAGCAGATCTCATATACACCACATTGTTTCTGATTTCAACTGATACTGAGTTCAACAACCATGAAATAACCATATGATTGCATCTATTCTAGTAAGGAAGCATATTCGAATTAGCCTCAGACATTTCATAGGTTCCATCCACAAAACCTAATTTCAGTTTAGATGCTAGGGCAATTTCCATAGAGCGTTTCCATTGATTATAGTTTGAGTCATTCAATGTGATAGTTATCAATGACATACCAGGATTATCTGAAGGTGAGAGATAGTATGGATGCTGAGCATCAATTACTGTTGCCGGAGCTGAACTGCTTGAAGCCATGGATCTGTTGATTCTAGGAGATAAAACTTCAGAATAAGTTCTATTAGATCTGAGATTGAAGGACTCAATTTTGAAGGTTTGAATATGAACAACAGAAATGAGAAATGTCTCCGAGAATCACACTAAACTCATAAACTTCAATTGACAAAATGAAGAATTAACCCTAGCTTTTGAGAAATGTCAGAGTTAGATCTATATAGGGAAAGCATGGAGCTGAATTGAAGCTCTGATACCATGTTAATCTGAGTAAATCACAGAGATTGACGAATGAAGAAGATGAGCAATGAAAGAGAAATTTTATTAATCTGAAAATCATAAAAGTGATTACAGTAAATGTTAACCCTAAACATTCTACTAACCCTACTTATATACTAATATGGAAACCCTACTAACATACACAGCTAACCTACACATTACATGCTAACCTATACACTCTCAACTCTTCCTTTCTTCTTCATGTTGAGCTGGAGATGAGCTGGCTACATGCTGAGCTGGAGATGAGCTGTCACACTTTGACTGAATATATCTAACACTACACGAGTTGAAAAATGAAGGCGCGCAAGTCCCCAAGCTTTAGACATGTACTTTAAAGTAAAAGCCTGCTGCAGCTTGTTTTGAAGCTCCAAAGAAAGAAATTTTGTGGTCGACTCTTAGATTAAAGACTAATGTACTGAAGGATGAACCATAATCCATTTTGCAACTGATAATACTGAAAAATACAAAACATCCACCCATACGAATTTCGTGAAAAAGTACTGTTGTTTTGGAAAATTTTAAATAGTTGCACAGACAGAATAAAACCTCAGTACTGATCTAATCCTCCTCAAGATTAATAGAATCCGTAAACTTCCCATACAAAATCTTCTTCAATTCGGCCATTTGTGCAAGAATAGATTGCCTCTCTTCCTCCAGTTTCTCCAAGTTTTTGTCAGTTGCTTCTTTAATCTGATCTATCCTAGCCTCAACTTAATCTTTGGACACATGAGCAAAAACCTCTCCGATCTGGAAACGCACTACTTCCTCATCTTGCATCTTCAAGATTTTCATTTGTCTCCTGTTAAAAGAAATATATAATTATTTAAAACATCAGCTTATCTAAGTGCACTAAATGTCTTTACATGGGAGAATTGGGGGGGTAACACATTCGTGAAGTATCTTTTGTTGGTGTAAAATACATGATAAAACTTGTGAAAGAAAATAACAAACGTAAGACAAATGCACTAAACAGTCATTTGGTTTCAGAGCTGTCAGTGAAGATCAGGCGATATGTGAAACCTTATAAGTCACAACAGGCACTTATATGGATTGTGTCTTTAAAGCTGACAAAGGAAGAGCTCTGTTTGAGGAAATCAAAGCACGAGGTTTTATACCAGATGTTCGGAGCTATTCTATGCTAATTCATGGTTTCATAAAAGCAGGATTTGCACGCGAAACATATGAATTGTTCTATCAAATGAAGAAACAGGGATATGTTTTGGATAGTCTAGCCTATAACACCGTTATCGATGGATTTTGCAAAGTTGGCAAAGTAAATAAAGCATACGAGCTACTTGAGGAAACGAAGGTGAAGGGTCAACAACCAACTGTAGTTACATATGGTTGTCATTGATGGGGTTACCTGAAATGTACTCCCAATGCTATTACATATAGCATACTGATTAATGGTCTTTGTAGGGTTCGAAAGTTCAACAAGGCCTTTGTTTATTGGCAGGAGATGCATAAGTTAGGATTTAAACCAAATACAATCACCTATACCACAATTATCTCGGGATTTGCAAGGGCCGGTCAAGTATTCGAGGCTACTGGACTCTTCGAAAAGTTTAAGGCCAGTGGAGGTCTACCTGATTCTTGCAGTAGAGGAAGTTGGGTCTGTAATTAACATAGGAGCTCTTGCTGTTTTAATTGTCCTCTGACGAGGGGTGGGGTGGGGTGGTGAATGTGGTATGCGGAACAAACTCCTTACAAGCTGACCACTCTCTGACAAGCTCTGGCTCTAGTTCTGGTCACAGGAAACCTCAATTACCGTTAAACATAAATGTGTCAAAATTATTTAATATATCGAAGTTTTACTGTATTTTGAGATCTGGTTAAACTTAAACATGTCAAGACTATTTAATATATCAAAGTTTTACTGTATTTTGCGAACTGCAGAATATTTAGAGTATTGTGTGGTCCTCTGTGAAAAAGGATGTAACAGGCTTGAGCAACTTTTTCTTTGATGGGAAATAGATGACCATTACTTAATTTCTTAAGAGCAAGTCCAATGCTAAATGCAAAATAATTATATTTATTTGTATTTTGGTATCAAAAAGTGGTTTTTGGTTTCAAAATAGAAGTTACACTCTAATGCTAAAATACAAAATACACAATAAAAAGTACTTTTGCTGTTACAGTACAACTTAAAAAATTATATAATAAGCTACATCCATATATATTTGGATTATATAATAAACTACATCCATATATATTTGGTTTTATATTAGAGTTATAACTATACTTGGTTTTATATTTAAAAACAAATATTCATTTATTCTATTTTCTATTTTCTATTCGACTATAACTATGCATTGAAATTGGAGTTGTATTTTGTAAAATCTGATTCTATAACATAGTTATAGGGCTATGCATTGGACTTGCTCTTAATAAAGAATATACCAGTACTTGCTCCCTCTCATGCATTTTAAAGGGACATTTTTGACAAGCAACAGTTTTGTAACTGACTTATTTTTAACTATATTTAATTAAAAATATTTTTTAAATAAAAATAATATTTAACTAAAAATATAATATTTCTAATTCTATAATCAAAATATTTTAAATTACATACACTAGTCACGATTGCCACTTTAATATGAACTATTTGATTATTGATAATCATAATTTTCAACTAAATTAATTAAATCTTAATTTTGAACTATCCCAGAACGGGAACTTCAAGTCTCGGACCTTCTTTTTTCTTTATCGCTTAATTTAATGCATAAACATGTCTATATATTATTTCATAATTTGATACAAGTATTTTTTATTTAGTTAATAATTATGACTAACGGGAATATATTTTTATTTTTTCGAAACCGCCTCATATATATTTGAAATATATGAAAACATTGTTTCCTAATACATCGGGTGCTTTATACGCAAGTAATAAATCCTACATCAATAAGGAATTAACCCTATATATATAAGGTTGTCAAGATTTTGGCAAGTTCCTAAACTCTCTTTAGGCTACATCACATACAGATATATTACACACACAGTGATCAGAGTGAAATAGGAGATCAAGAAAGAGCTATGGGCGAATTACCACCAGGATTTAGGTTCGACCCATTTGATCGAGAGCTTATTCAATTTTATTTACGCCCAAGAGTTATGGGTTCCAAGCTCCAATGTGATATTGTTAAAGAAAGACGGATTTATGGCCCCGATGCTGATCCATGGATTGTTTTTCCTGAGAGTGATAAATCTTGGATGCAAGACTCTAAGGAAGAGAAGGCTATGTATGTGTTTGTAAAGTTGACGAAGAAGGCCGCTGATCCTGGTTCTGGTAAATCAAAGAAGAAGAAGAAGTTAGAGTCTCAGGGACGAGAACATCACGAAAGAAAAGTTGGTTGTGGTACTTGGCATGGTGAGGCTAAAATCACTCGAATAATGGATGCGCGACATAATGTTATTGGTCTGAAAAGGATGTATAAATTCGAAATTAATGAGATTCCTAAGGGTTGTAATCAGACTGATTTTGTGGTTGATTATTATAAGATGCATGAGTATAGTTTGATTGGGTTTCAAGATATTGTTCTCTGCAAGATTACATTAGATCCTCGTAAGAAGGCATCGTTTAACTTGTCCAAAAAGAATCAGATCGTGGATGGAAGTAATATTGTGGGAGGGAGTAGTAGTAGTATGGTTAGCGTTTCTGGTTTTGAACTACAGCAGGAAGGGGGGTTGATCACGAGTAGTACTTCTCAAAACTTTGATAGTATCTGTGGTGATGAGAGCGGGCTTGTTAACAACATAGGACAGCTAGAATATGATTACAGAGTTGAAGAACAAGGGTCTGATCAGGGGTTTCTTGGAGCAACTGTTGATAATTTTCAAAGCAGCAACAGTGATCAGGGGAGCATCATGAACAACTGCTTGGTAGAAATTGATGAAGGCGGTTCAAGAATTCAAGAATATCAGGAACCATTGGGTGATAATTTCATGGATTTTTTAGACAACTTCAATTCAACAGAATTCTCAGATTTTCTCAGTGAGATTCTCGATGATGGTCAACAGCAGCCACTACAAAACGAGCAGCAACCAGTACCAGACAACAACGAACAACAGCAGTTGGTAGAAGACAATGTGCAGCGATCTATGCAGATTACTAGTAACCTTGGAAAAAGAAAATTTGAAGGTGAATTACTTCCGAGAAAGAGGCAGCAATATTGTATATTTTGAAAGGAAGCTGGCTGCAACAAGCAAGTCACTTGTACCTGATGTTATGTAAACAAAGTGAAAGTAGTTTATACAAGATTTGTATGTAAATATCTTCAGCTGTTTGAGGCAGTTTATTACAATTGCTCTGTTACTTCTCTTTCTGGTTCTGTCGAATAACTTGCCACGAGCGATACAATTTTCACCTTAATGTTTGTTGCTTGATTCTAGATACTGAAATATTTATATTTCCCCTTTACAAAATAGTATTTCCTGTAATCGACTGAGAAGGAAAGATTACAGGTCTGCAACTTTGTTTTACCATCCTGCTTCTGATTGTGTGTATTTCAATATAATTTTCGGTTTTCATTGTTCTGTTTGGTTCCTGTGTCACTTTCAGCCCTAACTTTCTTTATCAACTGCAGTAGCTAGGGAACATAAATGCCAGATATGATCAGTGAATAAGGATCAAGCAGAGTTATGTTGACAATAGTTAAAGTTATTATCATTTCATTCGCGAACACATTGCCTTTGCTTAGTATATGCAAATATTGTTATGAGTTTGTGTGAGCTTGTGTTTTGATATGATGATTGTAAGCCCTTGTTGCTTACTAAAACGATGGTTTTAGACCTAAATGCTTACTTGGCTACACAAGTTGAAAAATGAGGGTGCCCAAGTCCCCAAACTTCAGACATGTACCTTATAAAGTAAAAGCCTGCTGCAGTTTGTTTTGAAGCTCCGAAGAAAGAAATTTTGTGGTCAACTCTTAGATTAGAGACTGATGTACTGAAGGATGAACCATATTCTATTTTGCAACTGATAATACTGAAAAATACAAACATCCACCCATATGAATTTCGTGAAAAGTACTTCTATTGTTTTTGAAAATTTTAAATAGTTGCAGACACAATAAAACCTCAGTAATGACCTAATCCTCCTCAAGATTAATAGAATCCTTAAATTTCCCATACAAAATCTTCTTCAATTCGGCCATTTGTGCAAGAATAGATTGCTTCTCTTCCTCCAGTTTCTCCAAGTTTTTGTCAGTTGCTTCTTTCATCTGATCTATCCGAGCCTCAACTTCATCTTTGGACACATGGGCAAAAACCTCTCCGATCTGGAAGCGCACTACTTCCTCATCAGTTAGTATCAACTCATTACTTGCATCTTCAAGACTTTCGTTTGTTTCCTGTTAAAAGAAAAAATAAAGACATCAGCTTCTCTAAGTGCACTAAATGTCTTTACATGGGAGAATTTGGGGGTAACACATTCGTGAAGTACCTTTTAGTGGTGTAAAATACATGATAAAACTTGTGAAAGAAAATAACATACATAGGACAAATGCACTAAACAGTGATTTGGTTTCAGAGCTGTCAGTGAAGATCATACTTCACCGGCCATATGTAAAACCTTATCAATCACAACAGACTACATGCTTTCTGGGAAATAACACTGCAGTAACGAATAAGTTGATGACCAATCAGGTGCTAACTTACTCAGTCCTGCACATGTAGGGTCCGGGAGGATACCCAGTTACTCGCACAGGCTTTGGTCATTAATACAAAATGGCCATGTACACTTCGGTATCCTTTCACACCCTAACAGCAAGAAAGACTTTATTAAGCCACTGGTTTATCTTAAATTTTTTTGGTTCTCTTTTGTTTTATCATGTGATGAAACAATCTTGGCTGAATCTACTCAGACAATGGCATAACTGCTGTATCCAATTTGCGTTACTAGGTTATTATATGCAATTCATTGACAATTGGAAGCATATCAAATATTCCAGCTTGAGTATGTCATGACCCATGAGCTACTCAACTCTCAGTTTACACCATGACAGACTAGGCGAAAGAGCGATATCACTGCAATTGGTTGTTCAAGTTATCCAAAAGCAAAATCACCACCAAAAGAATGGAAATGTCTCTACCCGTTAGACTCTGGCCCTGCCTCGTTAACTTGCATCAATTCCATAACGTCCTACAATCTCTCCATTATTTGCTAGGAGTTCTCATCAACTTCCCACCTTCAAGATATATTGCCATCATTTTCATGACTTTTGTTGGGGAAAAAATCAAGATCTCTTGTTAAGGAATAACAGAAGTATGGACTTGAGTTCAAAGAAGCATCAACACTCAATACCTTGTAATGTTTGAGTAATTACAATGGAGTAGATATGTTGGTGCAGAAAAGAAAAAACAACGTAGTTACAACAGCTACTTAGGTTTAACAAGGAGTGTCAATACCTCTGTGTTTGAGTAATTACACTGTAGTAGCTAAGTAGGTGCAGACATGGATATCATAAACTGTAAGCTACTAATCCCAAACCCACAAAGATGCCAAAAGTATCTAGCAGTTCTAGATAGTCGCTTCAAAAAATGAGAAATCTAAGTTGACCAGTTGAGCTCACAACAATCTTAGCAAACACAGTCTCAAATTCTCGGCTTATTTTCGAAAGTAAACGAAATTCCATATGAAGTAAAGCTAACGTTTAAAGCTAAATTGTGTTTAATCTTCACTTATTAGAACAAAATAATATATAATCCTATAAAATCAGGCTCCAAGCTCTAGCATAGACGCGACTAATATAGAATCATAAATGCATCACGATACTTAAAACTACTGAACCAATTTTACTGAAAAATTGCTTGTAACATAGAAACTAGAGCTATCATTCTAGTCTCGAACTCAACTCGAGCTTCTTAACAAGTTGAGCTCAATATAAGGATTCAAGTCGAGCTCGATCATGAAAATTACGCTGGTTTAACAAGTTAAGCTACTCAAATCTTTAAAAAAAAGCTCGACCCAACTCAAATTACAGCCCTAATTTATCAGAAATTCAAGTACATTGATATATACCAAAACAAGAATAAACTACAAATTAATATAAAGGGTACCTTAGCAATCTTGATTTCATCTTCAAGCTCATGAAATCGATTATTTAATCTACCAAATTTGTTTATATTCTGCTGATCTTCCCATGTCACTTCCGTATCAGAACTTCCACCCTTTTGATTTTCATGTCAATTTTCAAAATTAAAAAAAAATAAATTTACTACAAAAATTAAGGCAATGAAAAGATTTGAACATAAAACTTAAAACTTGGGATTACCCACCTGCTTCTGCATGATTGAAATTGAGAAGACCGAGGAGTAGATCAAACTGTATTTCAAACTTCAAGAAAATGGCGACGCCTGAAAAATAAGAACCCAACAAGGGTAATGTTGGTAAATTATTACTCATCCCGGTCTTAAATATAAGTTGTATTTTTTAATATATATTTAAAGATTTTTTTTTTAAAAAAATTAGTACTAAAATAATATATATTTTAAGTAGAAAATTCGGTATATGTTAAGATTACGAAGAATATTTAACAAATTTTATTTTTATCTAAATAAATAGATAATAGGTATGCATATCCTTTTTATGAATTTAAAAATTATAAAAAATAGAATTAAGTTTGTAATTTAGAAAATCTAAAAAAGTAGAAAAAGTATTATATTAAAAATTAATTTATAAAATTAAAAATTAAAAATATTTCTTTAAAATTATAAGAAATTTTCTTCTTTATAATTCTTTTTAAAAAGATTATAAAAGTTAAAAAATTATAAAAGAATATTTTGAAAGAATATTTTTTCTCAACCTAAAATTAAAAATATTTTAGAGAATAGAAAAATTATATCAAAATTTTGTTTTTATAAATTTACTCGTTGTATAAGGATATTTTTTAATGTTTATAAATAAATAAATAAAATTTAACAAAAAAAGTAAAAATTTGTAAATAAAGTTTCATTTTTTCATTATAAACTTTATTTTTTTATATTTTATATATATTAATATTAATATAATTATTAAACAAATAAGAAACTTGAGCATGGGCATAATAGTAGTCGACCTGAGAACAGTAAACACGCACGCATGTTTTTCTTTCTCTTCGTCTTCTTCATGCTTCTTACTCTCTTTCTCTCTCTCTAAAATTACTTCTTTACTTTCTCTCTCTTCTCCATCCGATCTGTTTAACCTCCATCTCACAAATTTACGAATACCCATGTAAAAATTTTCCCAAAATACCAAAAAACTTGTTCAGATTTCAACTCAAATCCATTAATTTGTAGTTAACAGATCTGCTCAAGTTTTAGATTTTGATTGTAAAAGGGTAGGAAGAAATGAAGAGGGAAGTGGTTAAAGTGAAGAGAGAGAAACTTTTGGCATGCATGACATGCCCTATTTGTGATAAGCTTTTGAAGGAGGCTACTACTATTTCTCTTTGTCTACATACTTGTAAGTTTAGATTTTTTATGTTTTTGAGTTTTTTATTTGTTGATTGTTTTGTTTAATTTGTGGAGATGAATGTTCTTAGTGTGAGTGTGTGTGTTTTGATTGATTGATTGTAATTTGGGATTTGGGTGTTTTATTAATTATTGGGTATTGATAGCCAAAAATTTATTATGGGTATCTAAAAACGATACATTGTGGAGTTCATAGGTTCTTTCTTTAAGTGGTTTTAAATTCTTTAACTTTAGGTTAATTGGTTTTTAGAAAGGAAGTTTGTGTGTGTGTGTGTGTGTGTGTGTTTTGTGTGTGTGTTATTAATTGATTGATGGGGAAATGTACTTTACAATATGGGTGTTGATTATTAATTTGGAAGGTGTTTCAAAATTCTTTAATTTTGGATTAAAAGAAGCTTCTTTGAGTTAATTGTGTTTGTGTGTGTTTTTAATTGATGGGGCGATGTAATCTAGGATTTGGGTGTTGGTTTACTGGGGTTAGTAGCAATGGCTTTTAAAGATGATACATTGTGGAGTGGTCGAGTTCTGCATTAATTTGGTAACTCAAGGAAGAGGTTGTCATTATAGGATGTCCAGGTTGTGTATCGACTTTATGATTTAAGGAAATACGTTATGATGTATGTTTAACATGTAATGGCAATGTATTTTGCTCAATTCAAATATATCTGAAAATTCTGCAATGTTATAGTCAACAAGATAAAATCAGCTGACACCAGCTACTTGCATTCGTCCGAAACAAATTTATTGCAATATAACAAGCACTGTTTTCAGAGCACATTATGCATCTTAGGGAAATGTATTTCATATAAACTATGATACTTCTTTACTAAAAGGGTAGTCGCTGACTCGCTGTCAATTGAGATTACACAAACATTGAAAGACATAGTCCAAGAGAAGTCTGAAACAAAGTAAAGTTTATATTGGATGGGAGTATACAGAATAATGCCAACTGAAGGTGAACTATTGTTGTTCATCTTTCTATTCTATAGACATGGACAGTGTTGCAGTACCCATATGGTTGTAGGTGTACCTAATTCACATCTACAGGTCTAATCGTATATTCATTTACAGTGTAACATTTCTTGTTTTGTATATAAGTGGAACTGAAGGTCTATTTCCTTTTGGTAATCAAACATGTGGAGTTACAGTAGATTCTAATCTCAGCGAATATATATTAATTGTGGCTATGTTTATATTTCACGTATTTACCCAGTTTGCAGAAAGTGTATATACAAAAAGCTATCAGACGAGGAGGCAGATTGCTGTCCCATATGCTATACTGATTTGGGTTGCATTCCTGTTGAAAAGTTAAGGTGAGTTTTTTTAATAGACTTCACTAGAGCTTGACTTATTGCTTTAGTTTCTCTGTGGTTGTTTGATTTTTTTACCCTGGCATGAAAGTCGAATAAACTTTTTTATACATTGAACACTATTATGTTAATGCTTGATATTAATATCTTTTTTCATTTCTTGCTTTCTTTGACTGGGGATGTGGATGTCTACTACAAAGTTATAAAATAAGATAATACTTATAACGATTCAATCATGATGATGTACTGTCTCTGAAGTAAAAATTTTTACCAACTTCTTCTGCAAGAAGCACATCTTTTTAAGTTAAACCAGTAGCTTTTTTCCTTCTGGAGCCCTATTTTTTTCAACAAATAGTTGATACTGTAAAGCACATATGGATTAGATTTTTGGTTGTATTCGTTACCCTTCTGTCCTATTGAACAAAATGCAGGCCAGATCATAATTTGCAAGATTTACGGGCCAAAATTTTTCCTTCTAAAAGAATAAAGATTGATCCTTCTGAATTAACGCCTTCAAAGTCACTTCCACTTAAAAGGAAGGAGAGGTCTCTTTCATCTTTGGCAGTCACTCCCCCGAAAGTATCAATTCAGTCTGGATTGACAGGTAAAAGAACAAA
>JAUEJK010426995.1:0-21777 GCA_032274865.1 Eryngium alpinum
ATATATAGCCAAAGCTTTGATTATGTATATTTATTTGGATGCCATTGTGTTAGTTGGGAATTAAATTAGGATCTGCATAAATTTTTAACTGCTGTAGCAGCTTCTGAAAATACAGAGAGTATTGAATTAGATTTTTACAGCAAAGGTGTTTGGATAGACTCTTGTGATAGAAGCACCAAAATCTATACTGTCAATGAGCTATAAATATTTAAAGGTCAAATCATAGCAGATGGTTTGGCTACAACATATCTGCGTCTTGCATACACAAAAAAAGTATAGCTCTGACACACTATACAAACGTAGTAAATATACAATAATTCTAGCCCTTTTGGAGGGAATACTAATACAACCACATTGCAAACGCTTTGAGAATTATATGCACCCTACAGTTATCGCAGGAAGTCTCGTACACATAATCTATCGTTGGCGGGAAGAAGGAACCGTGGATTTCCAAATCCTGTTGGTGCAATTCGTTGTCACACACATTTGGTATGAGTATATATTGTATGGTATTTGCACTCTCTAAACTTTCATACCATTCTTTTAGAAGTTGAACCCAGTATTTGATACTTGTAAATATAGGACCACTTTTTATCATTGCAGCCATGTCCTGGATACAGAATTCACTGGCCGGCATATCATACAAAATTACAAACAAATTCTTCGTAAATCTAGATAGAAGATGTCCTTCTTCAGCAAGCATAAATAACATGTTAAGAGCTTCAGTTGTAGAATCTGTTATGTGCAGGATGTGAAACGCCGGTAAAAAGTACATTGCCTGATAAACTCCCAAGTTTGCGGCATAGTAGAGGAAAGGCAGAAATGTTTCGTTCGTCTCGCCATTAGGAAAAAATTTGATAATATTCACCTCTGAAAGTAAACTGGCTTGGCTTTCACGGCTTTGTGTAATTGCCCAAGCCCAGAAGATGTTGCAAAAATCTCCGAAGGAGGAAACATAGTTAAGAACAATAGCCAAATGGGGGACAGAGAGATCATTGAAAGAAACCATTTTTGAAGTTTTTGATTTCATATACACTATGGTAGTATATATATAGAGAGTTGTGTAATGTCTGGTGGTATATTATATATATATTTTAACCGGGGATTCAATATTTGAAAATACACTGATGTTGAGTATTGTTAATATAATCATACTATTAAATTTGCACTTTCAAATTTAGTATTGGTGTATGGTGTAAGGGCATCTCCAACCATGGATTAAAATTTCAAATTTGGATCAGTTTCTAATCCAAATTGCTCTAATTGTGGACTAAAAACTAATCCAAATTTGGATCACCACTATTCACTGATCCAAATTTAGATAATAATAAATTAATGACATTGTATACTTATTTTAGTATATAATAGTTGATTTAAAATATTTTATTTAAATATAATTAATATTTATTAATTTTATAATTATACAATAAATAAAATTATAAAACATAATCGAATTAATTGAGCATTTATGGGAAGAATATAATAACTCTCTTTATTAGTAATTATTAACAATATTTTTGTGTGATTTTATTAATTAAATAAAATATCTTTATTTTAATGTAATGTTTCTTATTCATGTTTTTAATTTTAAATCAATACATAAAATTTTATATTTAATAATAAATATAAATAAATATATAATAATAATAATAAATTAGTATATTAATAAAAATATAAAATAATTAATATTAAAAATATTCTAATATTATTATTTAATAATTAAAATCAAATTTTATTCATTATATTTCTTAAAATGAATAAAATAATAAAATAATAGTATAGAACTAAATTTTGATCGGTATTGTTGGAATTGGAAGTGGACTAAATTCCAAATTTGGATCAAAAGCTGATCCAAATTTGGAACTATGGTTGGAGATGGCCTAAGTATCCTTTTATAGTCTGTTGTCTATGTATTATAGATATAAGCAGTAGATCTATACTGCAAGATAGGATGGTGATAGTAAGTGTTGAAGCATAGGTGTGCAGAACGGAGCAGTAAATATTTAGGTGTAATCATGATTAGATTTCATTGACAGATATGGCTGCTACCATCTGACCATTTGTACTTGTATATATATGTATCATATATTCAGATTTATTTATATGTATTTATATGTAATGTTAGTATCTTAAGTATAAAAGTTAATATGATTGAAAATAAATTATTTTGTGAAAGTGATATATATTTTAGTTGAAGTT
Organism: Eryngium alpinum; assembly: GCA_032274865.1. Taxonomy (NCBI): domain Eukaryota; kingdom Viridiplantae; phylum Streptophyta; class Magnoliopsida; order Apiales; family Apiaceae; genus Eryngium; species Eryngium alpinum. The sequence goes on from JAUEJK010426995.1 coordinate 2,200, forward strand.
GTTATATATTTTGTAAGTTATTTTTGTGTCTTTATAATAATTAATATGTTGGTTATATTTTTTAACAATTAAGCTATATTTTATGGAATAACCTATAAAATGAAAGTAGTTATTTTTTGAGAATACATTGATAAATTCACTCTCTACATATATAGTACTTCATAGGAGTTAAACATAGAACCTGTATATTGTACTGTTTACAACTTACACGATATTAAAACTGCTCTATATCAACACATTGGTTAAAGGAAATATTTCCATTGAACATTCCTTTTGTAGCTTCAATTACAAACAGAATCTTCATACCAACCAACTGAAGAAAGCATGATGGAATCATACCACATGTAGTTGCCTGCAACATAGTTAAAATTTAAATTTAGTATATTTATATTTTAATATATATAATGTGTTGTTTTGACAGGCAAACCTTGCTTTGAATGAGAGTAACCAGTGGTACAGGACTTAGCTTCTGGACAACTTCATGAGTTAGTGTTAAACCAACGGTTCTTAGCAAGTCATGGATATAGACACGAATAGAACACCTGTAATGACACAAATTGAACACGTGTAATAACATACTTTCATTCTCTCTATTCTCTCTATCAAATAAGTACATAAGTATACATATAGATATTGATACATGCTCAATACCTTTTAGTTGGATAAAAAGATTGCTTGTTACATGAAGGACAGAAAATGTAGCTACCGTGTTCCAATAGTGTAGTTCCGCATATTGCACAACATTTCTTGTACCAGGTTTGATGATCGTCGATTCCAACAATCTCAGCGTAGCATTTAACTAACATCTATTAGTTCAAACAATTAGATGTAGTGTGTTAGATATGTAATATTCCCTTTATGGACTTAAATTTTTTTTTCAGAAATAATAATTCGTCTTAGAACCATTTTAACCTGCGGTGCAATAGCATACACATCTAAGTCTGATAGCATTAGAAGGTTCACAAGTTGTATATTCGAATCAGTGGCATAGGAATAATGCTTGTCTTTTAGATCTTTTACCGTCCAGGCCTGCAAGAAATACATGACTTTAGATCTGTAGCAGAAGAAATGAAGGTTTTGCCATACATTTCTTTGGATATAACACATATTAGTACCAAAACTCTGCATAAGTAATACATAGATGCAACTGTTTATGTTAGGCTAATGTGATCATAGTCCATTAGAGTGGAATAAGCAGACAAACAAAAATTCCCAAAAGCTTCCTATTGGCTAAGAGTCAGCAGATACACGTTCTTTCTTTGCTACGCGAAACATGTCATTGAGAGGGACATGTTCATCGTTATTGAATGCAACAGCCTCTGGATTTTTTCTTACCCGTTCCTTCGTGCATGATAGTGCTGTTGATGGAGTATCAGCGCGCTTTGTCGGACTTCTGCGATAACCATATTCCTCAGCCTCCTTTCATTATCATAGAAAATAAGTCATTTTCAATTTGTAACATCTATGATTCAACAAATAGAGTAAATAGTTATCCTTACAATGTTGTGCTCCGTCATTGATGACTGCTCGTCAGAAGAGATTAGTAGACAGGACAAAGATATTTCTTCAAGATCAACACAATTGTAAACTGTCCCGCTCTGTTTGCAGTTATCTTCTGTGAGGTTGATTGTTATTGAAAATTCCCTTTCCAAGATATCATTCATAATTAGAGGATACTGTAAATATGAAAAGAATTTCAGATACACTGTGTAATATATTTGTACAAACTGCTAGATCATGTAACAATCTAGACAGAAGTAACCTTTTTCTCTCCATCTGAGAAAGGGAGTAACTCAACATCAAACACATCATGTCTTATGATTTTTAGCACCTCACGGTTATGCAGCATTATTTGAACGGAGCCACTTTTATCGGCAGCAATTGCAACAACTGTAAACCTTCAAATCGGAACGACAGACATTTAGTTATACAATTTACGTAACTTTGCTACTGTTAATTTATGATAGATGATAGATTCATTGAACGAATATACTATATGGATATAGTTCTTTACCTTTTGTCTGGGTGTTTCATATTTTTTGAACACGCCATACATCTCACAGAGCCAGCAGAGAATGGAATTGCCTGGTGACACTTTGTGCATACACGCTTGAACCAGGGACGATCAGTGCATAGTTCAATAAATTTGGCATGTATGACAACATCTTTCTACAAAAAATTTATGGTCATTTGAGAGAAAAGATGTTATATTTGAACTATTGGTTCACAGAATGATATACTAACATTCATCATGTTAATTCCAGCAGTAGAAAGTTGCTTAATAGTATATGTTGGAGCTGTACAACTTTCTATGTGTGAAGGAACCCTGGGTACAGTAAGCAAACCATCATTAAGCCTGCACATGCGCATAAGTTTACTGTAAGATAAATCTTGAATTTCTCTCTAAATATAGTAATAGAGAGAGGTCTAAAAATTTTTGCTCTGTTAATATAATATTAGGGTATTACTTCTTCCTAAGCATAGTGACACTATAGTGAGCACAGTTGAGATAGAATCTGGTGGCTGGGTTGCTGCTAAAATATATATCACCTGCGAAAACACGCAAATTTAATATCATGTAAAATTTGGTTTTAAATAAAGTAATATGGATATAGTTATACAACGCAACCTTCCCGATTTGTGGCTTTACAGCAGGCAATACTGACAATAATTGGAACATCCTTGAGTTTATTTATCTCCTCCAAGAATTGTTCCCCGATGTCATCCCAGAATATGACCTTGGCTACGAAGCTGATAAAGTTGGACTCATAGTTTTAGTCTAAAAATGGACAAATTCATGACAGAAATACCATTATTAGTTGATGATTTAGTTACCTTCCATCTGAGATATAGAATGGAAGAAATGATTTTGGCATACCCCCCTGACTTATGAAGGAGTAAGCTGGTTTAACATCCTGAAGTACTCCCACGACATCTAATAAATTTTACCAGCCAGTCATTTGTATGTTAAATTCCATTGTCTATTTCAGTTGTTACAATAGATTATGGAAGAAAGTGTTTACCTGTAAGGAATAGTGACTGAGTTGAAAGTTTTTCAATGTCGCTAAGATTGTATATATCAAACCCTACATATGGAATCTCTGTCTCGTTGTCAGTCACTTCTTCAAACCTAGTGTTTTTCGACATGAAGATTTTGAATGGGGTACGCACTGGCCGGGCAAATGGTTCATCAGATAGCTTCTTGACAGAAAATTTAGATACCAAATATAACCTCCCCACAAACAGAGCTATTTCGATAGGGGCGTAGTCATCTTCACCGGCAAAAGCAAGAATTCGGGTATCCTGACAAAGAACATTAAAATTTTGATCGGTAGCGTTCATCTAGAACTTAACGATATTTGCAAGTAAGAAATCAGTGTAACTATTATAAGTACTTACAGAGTCATCAATAAATAAGACATTCAATCCCCGAATAGTTCCATCAGCTAAGCTAACAGCTCTCCATATGTTCAATATACGAACTTTTAGCAACCAGTGCCGGCCTATTTCGTCGAGTTCGCGTATGGAATGAATGTTGGAAAACGGCATATTTTAGTACCGTAGTTGAAGGTGAAGATGGTAAAAGCAATAGAGGTATGGAAGCTTTGCTTCTGATGAGAGTGAAGGGAGTTGTCAAATAGGCGGGAAGCTGCAGTGAGAGATCTTTATCTTACAGAGAGTAGGAGATATGTGGCTGACAGAAGAAAGCGATGTTTATATACAAAGTTCTTGGAACCTGAGTCCTTGCCTACTTTCCACCAAACACATTACTTTAGGTCAACTCCAACAGTTTGATTCAAATTTGGATCATTTTCTAATCCAAATTTGGATCCTGGCGAACTACAACTCCAACCGCACTGATCTAAATTTGGATCTATATTATTATATTCTTATTTCCTATTTTTTAATACTTTAATAAATATAATTTAGTTCTTTTATATGTTATATTTATTTATTTTTATTGTAACAATTATTTATTTATATTGTAAAATTTATTTTATGTATTATTAATTAAATCATATTTTTTAAAGATATTTTTAAGATTTTATTATATAATTAGTAACTAAATAAATATTAATTATATCATAGGTATAATTATATATATTTATATAATATATATTAAATTAACTATTAAGATAATAAAATAAATGAACTAAATTATTATTTTAATATTAATCCAATTTGGATCAGTGAATAGTTGTGATCCAAATTTGGATCAGTACTGTTCAGTGGTCCAAATTTGGATCAATTTTTAGTCCACTGTTGGAGTTGATTTGGGGTAAAACTGTCCCAAATTTGGATTTTTAGTCCACTGTTAGAGTTGTCCTTATAATATATATATATATATATATTGTATCAATAGCTATATATAATATATATGAACTTACAGTAAATAATTTATAAACTAACAAAATTGCGAGCTTATTTTTAATTACATATTAAAGAAAATTGACATTTTATTATTCTATTCATTCATTTAATAATCACTTCTGTAGATATTTGCATGAAATATCATCTAAGTATAAATATTTGGATTGATTTTTTTATTTACATGCGGGACTGGCCTCTTCTAAGTTATTTATTTGTATTTCATATTATATTTGAGAAGTACTAAAAATAGAATTAGACTTATAAGCTATGAATTAGACTTGCCCAAACACCAAACACCGTGACTATATTCCAAATTAGAACAGACTCCAGAGGTAGATCTATTCCTCCACTCAACACCTTTAGCAATGAAGGACAATACCCCAAAGAAGCTTCGAATGAGGTGAATATTCTAAACTCAATAGATTTTATAGTTGATTTATAGAATGTTTCAGATTTAGCATCAATTTATTTACTTCATAAACCTTGTATATATGTGGCGACTAAATTAGGGTTTCAACTATAGTTCTAATATGTATTTAGTACTGGTAATTGATTCTCTGCTGTTGACAGAGCATTATCAGAAGTTCAAGTTCGAAGGAAGGGTGTACGCCCAAGACGTAGGATGTTTTTAATTCCGGTAATTCGGGAAGTATTGCTGAGCTCTGAAACGGTGTTCTTTTTACTCCCTATTTTTTTTGTTATCCAATTAAAACATTCTTTAAAAACTATATTTAGTTTAACATTCTCATATACATTCTTGGCACAATGACTAATTCTATATATATTTGCGATATTTTCAGTGATTGAATTCATGAATGACTAATTCATAAGTCTACTATATTTAATAAGTTATTCATTTTTTAAGTTTGTCAATTTGTAGTGGTTCCACTTCTGTAATAAAGTGTCGTTGTTTGTAATTAATGTTTCCATTGCCTAATAAAGTAACTGGAGAAAAGTAGTTGTCAAGGCTATAAATGATTCAGAAATAAGGCTCTAGAGTACTTGTCAATTTCTATAGTTGTTTGTTTTCTTTGAGCTTATGGATCCTGAAGCAGACGGAATACTAAGTTTCTTCATTGCACTTACTCCTGAAATATGGAAAACAAACTTCCTGGTAATTTTTTTAGAACTTTTATTTTTTGGAACCAATCATTTTTATGTCAAGTAGAGGTTATCTGATTTTGCTATATGATAATATCTTCTACAGTATATTCCAAAGGTTGTGTTGCCTGCCATACAGAATGTTCTTCCTCAGAAGGTCTTTATGCATTGTCCTAATGGAGATATCTTTGAATGTTTATATGAAAAAGCAGAAGGTTCTTTTATTGGGTTAGGTAAAATGTTTAAGAGGTTAGACATGAGTTCGTTTCATTTTCTTTTCTTTGAGTATTTGGGGCATGGGGGTTTTCTTGTCTATGCTATTAATACTGCAGCGGTTGAGGTACCATATCCTTCAAATTGTGATTTCTTTGAAAAGGTGTTTGAGATGTTTGAAACAGTGCCGGCAAGAACCACAATTAGTCGACGTATAGGTAACTTCTATTTAAATACCAGGAGTTTCTTGTCTTTTTTATTTTATACCTTCAATTGAGTAATGAGTATATTTATTTTAGGTCTAAGTATTGGAGAAGATCTGAATGCTGCCCTGCTCAACTATAACAACACATGCAATAATAGTAATGAAATAGAGATTCTGTTTGACAATGAAGGTACAGTGGCAGGGGAAAGTTATTTTGTAAGTATAACAACAACTTGCCATATAGTAAATGTTTCTACTCATAAGATAATAGTTGCTCAAACACGTCTTGTATGCAGAAGCTTAAAGAGAACTGTGAACAACTATATGATAGATGGGACAATGGTACATGTTTGATATTTAAGCTTTGTGAAAGGAAGTGGAATGTAGAAGTTTTTAAAACTGGAAGTACATTTTGTTTTGGAGACGGATGGAAAATTTTTGTCTCAGATATTGAAGTTCAGCTTGGAGATTTGTGTGTTCTATGTAGCGAAGCTGACAATATATGTTACACAGTTGCTCTGTTCAGGAATTATGTTGAAGCTGGCAGCAGCACTAAACAAATTGGTAAGCATAGTTATATATGGGAGAGATTTCGCTTTAGAGATGATTCTAACTCTAAAATTGTACATACAGGCTATGAAACTCCAACAAAATTTCTACATATTGTTCACACTGAATCTTTGAAGTCAGGGGAAATTGTAAGTCTACTATTGTTAATCATTTGAATAATAAATCCCCTCTCCTATGTTGGTAATGTCTACAAATTGTTTGTATAGGTTGTTCCAAAGCTGTTTGCTAACGTACATTCAGATGATATTCCTACCGATATAGTTATAATATGTGGGAATAATTTGTTGTTCAAAGTTGTATATTTTCCGGGGAAGCATAAGATTGAAGGACTTGATATTATGTTTGAGAGTATTGGTGTAGAAGAAGGGGATGTGCTTGTGTTCATCTATGAAGGCAAATGTCATTTTGTGCTCTTTCTATTTGCTCCCAATTCAGTACAGAAAAACGAATGCAGACAGCTACATAATACTGCCTATGGGATTCGATTTGGTTCATTTTGATTATTATGTACCACTTTAAAAATTTTGGGATCCAAACTAATATTCTATAGTAGCTTTTGTTATAGTGGTAATATTTTATTGTACCTTTGGTTGAAATAGTGGTATTGTAAGATCCCTTTGTCTTACAAAAATCTAAATATATTAAGAATATTTTACCACTATTTTTATTTTACTATTTAATTTAATATTGAAATTATAGTTTTATGATGATGTTTTATGCTATTTTTATTTTAATATTTATTTTAAGATTTAAATCATATTTTTTATGGGGATGTTTGACTTCACTTATTGTAAATTATAACTGGTTAGTTATAAAAATAGTTTTTATATAATGTTATTTTGATCTCTTATAATTTACGGTCACTTATGACACTATGTACTTCCACATATATTTGATTGATATGAAGAAATTTGAGTACTAAATTACTTATTTATTCCCTCCGTCTTACAAAAATATTGCCAATTAAGAATATTTTATGCTATTTTTATTTTAAGATTTAAATTATATTTTCATGAGGATGTTTGACTTCACTTATTGAAAATTATAATTGGTTAGTTATAAAAATAGTTTTTATATAATGTTATTTTTATCTCTTATAATTTTCGGTTACTTATGACAGTATGTACTTCCACATATATTTTATTGATATGAAAAAAATTGAGAAATAAATTACTTATTTATTCCCTCTGTCTTATAAAAATATTAAAAATTAAGAATAATTATGCTATTTTTATTTTAATATTTATTTTAAGATTTAAATTATATTTTTATGAGGATGTTTGACTTCACTTATTGTAAATTATAACTGGTTAGTTATAAAAATAGTTTTTATATAATGTTATTTTTATCCCTTACAATTTCCGGTTACTTATGACAGTATTTTACTTATTTTATACTGTTATAATTAATATATACGTCATATATAATTATAAATATATATTGACGTGTACCGTATAAAAATATAAATAAATTTTATGCACAGAAAGGGCACGCTATCCATAAAAATATATTTGTGCCCAATATTATTTTAAGTGGATAAGAATATTTACGAAGATTTTGCTTCCAAAAAGTAAAAGATTGTTTATATAGAATCTAATACTTATAAATTTGATTTGGGGCATTCTTTTATTACCTACGCAAAATCCCGCCGCACTTAGTTGGAACGTAACCCTAATTTTGGACAGGGCTGAAGCGGAAGTTCTACTTGAAGACTAATCACTAATTGGTGAAGTAATGGCATTATCAGAAAAGAACTCCTCCAATCAGGTACATCATCTTCTCCAATATTCCTAATTTGATTGATGTTCTGATTTTTGTAATTTATACTAATTTGTATCTGCAGCCTCATAGGAGGCCACCAATGTTAAGTTTAAAGGATGTCACTACAGGTTAGTGAGTTATCCTAATACTTGTTTTTAACAAAAGATTAGTTTCTGTCTATATGTATTCCTAATCAGCTGGGGTAATCTAAAATGTTTGTACAGGGAGTTTTCTGAAATTGACTAAATTTGTTGTAAAGTTTCCCGGTACCAATTGGAGTCGTTTTTACTTGGTAATTACAAAAACATTGAATTGATTCCATAAATTATTATAGTTACATATTTATTGATGTATACCTAAAGCACTAACTGTGCCATTTTCAAAATGCAGTATATTCCAAGGCCTTTTTTAGCAATATATAGGGAGGATATACCAGAGAGTGTGGTGTTCCATGTGGGAAATGGAGATGTTTTTCGTGTCAATTATAATACCTACTGTGGTTGTTTTATAGGATTTGGAAAACTTGTTGATCGATATGCTTTAACTGAAAATCATCTTCTCTTCTTTGAGTATTCTGGCAAATGTGACTTCTACTTAACTATTACAAATGTCACTGGAGAAGAAATTAAGTACCCGTTACCTCCCTATTTTCATTCACTTCCAAAACTTCATGTTGGTATTATTCCAATACACCCTCCACAGATGGATACCGCAGGTATGTTCTGTCGCGCTGAGTTCTTTGGCTCCTGAAACAAATTACTTTTGCGTCCTTCACTTCGGCCATTAATTTATTTTACTTAAACAGGATTGTACAAATCTAAAGATGAAGACATATGTCATTTAAATGGCGAAAGCAGTTATAAACGGGGCGTCAATAGTTTCCAAATATTGATTGACGAAGAGATTCTCCACGTTCAAGAAGCGGAGGTAGTAACTGTAATTGTAGTGAAATTACCTGCTAACCATTCAATATCAGTTCCGAGTGATTAGCCATATAAACATCTAGTTCGTAATTGTTAATATAGGTACATTTTTTTCACACGAATGACATACCTGGTGCATCAGTGAAGGGGCATCTTATTATTCTGGAATTGGATGGAAAAGAGTGGTTAGTTTTAGTTGAGAAGAAAGGCTGTTCAATTAGGTTAACAAACGGGTGGCATAATTTCGTAGAAGCGGTTGGCCTGGAAATAGGGGATCTTTGTGTGATAGAGCCAACTTTTAGGGCCAGCAGATTCTTGGTTGGACTGGTTAAAGAATATGACAAAACAGTTAAAAAACTGTGCGTAGGTATATTCTTCTGTCTATTTGTATAATTTGCTCATACTTTTTATGAATGCTGCATCAATTTTATTGTCTTGTTTGATGCAGATCATTCCTTGCCCAGAGTATTTGCAAGAAGTATAGATAATTTTATGTTCGAAAAAGGAGAAATGGCAAGAATCTGAATATTCATTTTGTTTATGTTCATTTAACATATTAAGAAGTAATTATATTTCTAATACTGTTGTCCAACATATATATGGTTGCAGTGGATTCCTCCTCTCTTCTCCCAACTTTATTTGAGCTCAATATCATCAGAAATTGTGTTGGTTTTTGTTGATGGCTTTTCGTTCAAAGCAACGTATGACAGTAAGAAATCAATGCTTGGAGGGCTAAAAGATCTGGTAATGCTACAGGAAGTTGTTGAAATAAATCTTTTTTTATTCAGCTACGTTCCACCTAGCATGTTTCAGATAACAATGTTCAACCGAGAGGGAGCTGAGATCTTAAATAGTGCAATGTAGGTTACTAAAGTTGCAACTCTTTATTTAAAATGTTTATCTAATTAACAATATTCGGATATTACTGTTTATGCAACTATGTTGATGGAATGTTCTGATTTTTTTTAAGCCTATGTCAATTAGTAAATAAAAATATTTGGTAGCAATTGTTAAAATAGCATAAAATACTCAAAAAGACTCAGTTGTTGATTATGTTATTAACTTAAATATGATTTATTAACAGAGATACAGTTCAAAATTCAGCTTAAAATTAAATTTGATATTCAAAATGTAATTGAAACTATTAACTTCGTATTACCCTTGACAATTAATATTAAACTATATCAGTGAAGGTGAAGCTATCCCCCTATTTTTAAAACTTCGCAGCTAAATGTCTTAAAATCTGCACTAAATTTATATGGTCATGTTACTCCCTGTATTACTGTGTTATGTATCTTTAAAAGGCATAGAATTAATTGCAACTGTTACCAACCTATAAAAAGGTACTTCTATAAGGTAGAACATGTGACACAAAGAAACTTAAGAAAATCCAATTCAGTGCTGCAATCCTTCTTTGATCAATTAGTATTATTATGGCTAAGTGGGCAAAACCTTCAGCAGGCTTTCTTAAACTTAATGTTGGTGCTGCATTCTCCCAAGAACGGAGAGCTGCGGCTGTTGGCTGCGTGATCCGGGATTCAGCAGGCAATTTTCAAAAAGGCTCAGGTGGTTTAATTAGGATGGCACCGGCAGTTGCTGCAGATCTCTGGGCGTTATTTTACGGCTTAAAGCTTGCATGGGAAATGGAGAATGGACAAATGGGTAAGAAGTTTATTGTCGAAACTGATTCTGCTCTGGCTATTGAAGCTACCTTACACCCGGGCGTCGCTTTCCCTTTTGCGACACTGGTTGAGCTCATTAATGGACTCTTAGGGGAAGCATGGGAAAGCGTATAAGTAAATTTAGTTAGTAAGGATGTAAACATAGTTGCTAACGCTATAGCAATTGAAAGTTTGGATGGCCAAGGTGGAATCGTAGAGTTTAACACAACCCCTGCGTCGGTGGTGGCTATTCTCCATGAAGAAGCTTGATTTATTTATTTTAGTTGTTTACGTTTGTTCAACTCTCTCTTTCCTGTATTAATCTATTTTATGTTTATTAAAATTATTATATTATCTGGTTAATATAATGGCCGTAAAAATGCAATTCTTACAATATAAAATGGGTATATAGATCAAATATTTTAAAATAAAAATATAAAATAAAGATATAAGAACTGTTTGAAAAGCCATAGTAACTTTATCACAACAGTTTGATTACATATGTGTTAAAATATAGCTGGCTTTATTAATATGTTTAAAATTAATAAATTCTTAGTAATATGGTTAAGTCAAACTGTCAAAGCATTATGTTGATATGACCGCAGTAAATTTAAAGTGTGCAGTTCAGTAAATTAAGAGTACATTACTCTGCACACGGAACCTGCGTGGAGCTCAAAGCAAAATAGCAATTGAATGCATATATCTATTTAAACATAGAAACGCATATATAAATACATATGTTAAAACCCTTTAGGGACAGGACAGCATTCACAAATTTCTTACTCTTCTCACCTATTCAAATAAGTACTTCTTGAAGATGATGGCAGCTCTTTCGTGGACAAAACCAAAGGCAAATTTTGTTAAAGTGAATGTGAGAGGTGTTTGGGGACCACGTTCAGGACTTCAAACCCATAATGGAAAGCAACATGCCATTGGAGGGTTGATAAGAGATGATCAGGGTAAATTCCTCAAGGGGTTTACAGGAAGGGTTGAAGCAAATTCTCTGTTCGAATTGAAGTTGAGGGCTGCATTTGCAGGACTAATGTTGGCTCTAAGATCTGATTTCAAATTAATTGAATTTGAAACATCAGACGAAGAAGCAGATTTGGCAATCAATAATCCATCTGAGTGTACTAATATGGGGGAAAAGATGTTGGCCTTAAAGTTTAGGGCCCTTGCCAAAAAGACTTCCTCTTTCTCTTTTAATCTAATTAACCGACATGCTAACACGGCTGCAAGCTATCTAGCACTATATGGTTTGGGGAATCTTCGAACACTGTTATCTTTTGTTGTTCCTTTTGAAAATCTTGGATCAAAGTTAATGTATGACAATGGGATTTTTCTTGGAAATTTCGAGGTGCATGATTTGGGAGAAGTCACAGACCTGGAGGAGCCAGGCCCTGTTCCAGGTCATGTGGAAATGGAAGATTTAGTTAACCAGCAGGGAGTTCACGGGCACCTGAATAACTTCATTGAGTTTCCTCTCAATGAAGATGAGGTGGAAATAGTTAGCGATAGTGGAGATTCATCCACTAATGTGATTGCTCCAGAGGAGGAAGATTTTGATCAAGTTGCATGGCAGTTAGAACTTGATGCTTTGTGGGCAGAGATGGATGAAGCGCTTGCTCAAGTGGCAGCGGATGATGAAGCACGTGCTCAGGTGGCTTCGGAGATGGATGAAGCGCCATCTCAAGTGGCAGCAGAGGATGAAGCGCAGGCTCAGGTGGATTCAGAGATGGATGAAGCGCTTGCTCAACTGGCGGCCCTTTATGAAATGCGTGCTCTCTTACCTTTTTAGAATAAAGCTGGGTTACAGTCCTAGAATATATATGTAATATCTTCTAACTACCGTTATAAGGTCCTCTATGTTTTACTGTAGGTAGTAGCCTAGCATGGCATTTCTTAAAATATAACAACCCGGTAGTTCACTATCATCAATGTCACCAGAAGGTGTTATATAAACAAAGCTCTTAAAATACCAACTCCATTCCATAGTATGTTTAATTCAAGAGCAGAAAATTGCCAAAACACAGAATATTATCGTCATAAAACAATTTACATTGTACCTCAATAAAATCTATGACTAATAATTTGATTGCAAACAATGTAATCGTTATTTTCTGTGAATTTCTGCAAAACCAGTAAAACTCCCACCAAATATGAAGAGTATCAGCCCCCCCGTCAAGGCAAGTTATAAAATACCTCATGAAACACCACGTTAGGCGTTACATTGGTAGTTCCACCACATGAACTTTCAATAAGTATCTTCAAACCCTGAGGAGAAGTAACTCTGCTAACCGCTACATAGAGCTGTCCATGGGTGAATACTGCTTTAGGAAGGTATACGCCAACTTTTTCAAGTGATTGTCCCTGCGCTTTATTTATGGTCATGGCATAACATATTTGCAATGGGAATTGTCTCCGTGTAAGATTAAACGGCAATCGGGTATCAGAAGGAATAAGCTCCATGCGAGGTATAAAATGACGGCTACCAATAAAGTTACCTACTATAACTTCACATTCTATAGCTGCAGTCATACATCTACGCACAATAAGTCGGGTGCCATTACAGAGACCAAGAGTCTGATTGAGATTTCTCATTAACATTACAATTGCACCAACCTTTAAGACTAAATCATGGGGAGGAATGCCAGGAAGGGTAAGGGAATTTAGGTATTCAGTTGGAAAAGCCGATTCAAGATCATGATCAGCAACACCTATTTCTTCTGCTGTATCTGAACTAAAATATGTGAAAGCTTCACCTGGTATCTTATCAAGAATACGCTTATTGAGCTCAGCCACTGTCTGGTTTGTTGGTGTTAGGATAGCTCTTTCACTAAGATAATCAATATCCTCAAACATTGTCGCAAGATTAGGGAACGTACTATTTACAATGTGGTCTACAGATGACTTTTCAGGTAGAAGGCATAGTGAAGATGGAATCTGAAGGTCCTGATCATCATCAGATAAACCCTGTTCTCCACTACTTTGGATTTTAGTAGTTCCATTCCCAACTTGAAGAATCCATTGACTAAACTGCGCTATGGCCTCCCTCTCAGAATGTGTCTTTCCAAGATTAAGATGCATGTTGGTGTTTAATGTATAGATTTTGCATCCATCCCACAGTCTAGAGCGTGTGATGCATGCATTAACTATGTCACTCCTTGATCCCCTAGAAATAACAGGAAGAATTTGCCTAAAATCCCCACCAAGAACAACAGTTATACCACCAAATGGTATGTCTGCACGTTGTCGGCTGATAGACTTCATTATATCTCGCAAACTACGGTCCAAACATTCAAATGCATACCTGTTTTGCATTGGAGCCTCATCCCAAATAATGAGGTCTGTCTTTTTCAGAAGCTCTGCAATATCTGACCGGTGGGAAATGTCGCATGTTGAAATCTCATCAACCAGGATAGGTATTCTGAATCGCGAATGAGCAGTCCTCCCACCTGGAAGCAATGTCGCTGCAATACCTGAAGACGCAACAGGTAATACAATTTTACGTAATGCACGCAGTCTTGTTATAATTGTTTTCCATAAATAAGTTTTGCCACAACCACCTGAACCATACACAAAAAACACCCCCCCTTGTTGTCTATTAACAGAATCAACCACAGAGTTATAGATAGCTAACTGTTCTGCATTGCAATTAGCAAGTAATGCAGCATGTTGTCTACCCATCTCTTCAACATCGTAACTTGTTTCCTCAAGGTTTAAATTCATGTTAGAGGGATTCAAATATTGTGAAGGTGGTTGTGGCAACTGTTTATAATCCTTCAGAGTCTTGCCAATAGATCGCAATATCTTATCAATCTCTGAAGATAAAAAATAAAATATATAAGAACCTCATATATAGTTCAAGTGTGTACTGCTGTCTACAAAATAGAAAATTTAAAATTTAGTCAAAATTACCCCCAAGTGTGAAAAACTGCAGCTGCTTCTCCGTTAGCTTAAGTTTTTCTTTACCAGTAGCCTTGCATCGGAGGAGGATTATATCTTCCACCATACATTTCCAATGATCTTTCCATAGTTTATTAAGGTCGGCAACCTTACAGTTTACCATTATGTGAACAAATAATTGTCGTATCTGTGGCGGTAAAGCATATTTGTTACACTCTGTTAAGCAATCATGCCACTCATTGTCACTATCTAGATAGCCCAATGCATTACACGCTTCCTGGAATGTTGGAAACACAGTACCTTTTACAGTCCGTAGATGTTCAAACGATGTCGGACCACGAACCCTACATAATAACATACGTAAGAACCATTTCTCCCCTGTAGTGTGGTGAGTATAACAAAGACGACCGATATGAAGACCTTTTTGACGAACATTCCAGCAGTGCAGTTTGCGGTCCCAAACATAGTGCTGTGGGATTTCATCATAAGTAAACTGCCTGGCTTGCAAATCTGTTTCGTTCAGAGTAAAAAAAACTTCAAGCTTGCTGGGTGTCAGTTCAGCTTCCTCAATTACTTTACCAATCTGATCAGTTTCTCTATAAGTAACACGCTTCTCGCCTTCTAAGTGAAATGGCAGCCTCTCCACAGAAACTGATCGGTGATGAATATCAAATGCAAATATCCTATGTGCTGCCTCGGCCCCACAGATGTATCTACCATCAAAAAATCGACTAATCTCATCAACACAACTGTCTTGACCTGTTCCAGTTTGCTGCTTTCTCTTGGATTTAACTTCAACCGTTGCCCTGTCACTGCCCTTGAGGCAATATTTAAATAAATACTTCAAACAGCGAGCACGATTACAGATTTCTAAATTAATATGGCACTGATATTTTACTGTCAATTCCCGGTTGTAAGGTACCACCCATTGGTTATCAAGTATTGATTTACGAACAGTAACTGTGTTCCCAGTGTTACGCCTTCGATAAATAGGGAAACCACAATCATCAAATGTTGTCTGGGGGCAATATCTGAGACAAATTTAAGATTCCAAGTATTAAATACAGTTTATGAATTCAACGAACACCAAAAAGAAGCCATAATCAGAAAGTAAACCTCTTTGGAAAATGCCTTGTGCATCTGTGGTCTCTCATGCAAGGAGAGCTTTTCCGCTCTAATCCACAAGGACCATGTATATTAAACAATTTAACTGCAGCATATCCGGCAGGGTCCGTCTCCTGGTCAGGAATCTCTGCACATACAAACTTATCGACATTCTCATTTAGATTTTTTTTGGCTGCACCATCAAGCCAGATTAACATATGAACATGCGGAAGACCCCTTTTCTGCCACTCCACAACATACATAACTACAAAAGAAATAGCAAAGAAGTTGGAAAGTTGGTTGTATATTACATGATATCTTCTCATAAAGAAATTACACAACCTATAAGACTTAAATTAAAGGAGTTTTTCCACACCTGCAGTACATTTGCCAAAGAAATTCTTCTTCTTTATATCGTCTGTCAGTTGTTGCAACTTAAGCTTAAAAACACGGGCAATAATGTCAGGACAGTCAATAGGTCTACATCCCGGTAACAATGACATCATCTGTAAAACCTCATCCCACATAGGATTACAGGTCATGGTCAAAAATAGATCTGGATGTCCAATATGTCGACAGACTGAGAGTGCATCCTGAAAATTTTGTTGCATATATCTTCTTGAACCCACAAATGATGAGGGAAGAATATACCCTTTACCCAGATTAGAAAGGTCGCCATCACCTTCTTTAAAATAATCACACATATGCTTGTATAGTTTATTGCGTAGTGTCTTCTGATTACAACGTATCCACCAAAGCCTCCCTTGTTCTATAGCAGAGAACGAATCAACAACAAATTGCTGAAAAAGACGGGCTCCAAGCCTAAGTGACATTCCTGAAATAATGATACATATAAGTAACTAAAAGTCAATAAATATTGTTACTAAAAATATTGACAAATTCCCTAAAGATGTAAGAGCGCAAACGTTAAATATTTCACCTCCATCCTTACGTATCTGCAGCATGTAGGCATAGTACTCACACATTGAAACAGTCTCCCTTTTTATTTCCTTTTCACCTACCTGTTTGATATAATATATCTTTTCATGAAATCCGTCCTCTCCGTAAGGAAATAGAAGGGGGTACTGTAATGACATCAGAAGTGGGTGAATATAAGATATACGTCTAAGACCATCGATCTTGCTGTCAATAATAACATCACGTCTGCCACATGTTTCTTCAAGATCCCCAACCATGACTGCAGCAACCTCATCTGATGGAGCCACATGATTTTCACGTCCGCTTTCTGATCTTGAAACTTTGAGCACTATTTTCAGATCAACAATTTGATCATCTTCAAAACGATCCCTTGCCATTCGGAAACATTTCACCAACTGATTTGTTTCGTCCAACATCTTAAGAAGACCTTCGACAATACATGGATCAACTTTATTTGTGTCAGAAACATTTATCCACCGCATACGATTTCCAACTTCATTCTCAGTGTCATAAATGTACAGTTGGCAAAATTTAGGATCTTGGCCATCTTTTGGAAGAAGAGATCCAAATTGATGGTGATTTTGACCGTTCAGCCGATACACATATGGGCCTCCATTTCTGTTTATACTATTATCTACATTACCCCCAGTAGAAGTGAAAGAAAACATACTATTGTATATACGAACACATCTCCTAAATGTCGGACCTTTCACTTTATCATCGTACAGCTCTTTGAGATATTGAGGTGTAGGTTTAGAATGTGGTAACTTAACCCTTCCCTTATAACAGCAGAGATTAAACTTTGGAGTCTTTTTTGTAGTTTGCTTATTGCATCGCTCTTGTTTCCACATTACAGCCCCACATTTAATACACTGCGATTCAGGACCTCCCAGGCTTTTATATTCCTTCGGGATATCTGGACAAAGACTTAAAGTAATAAACAATCATAGTACGCTGTATATTATAGACAGGGGTTTAATTCTTATTCGAAAGTACCTTTAATCTTGTCGGCTGCCCAAGTGTCGGTGCTTGTAGTAGAAGTTTCTCCGCCTACGAAGGATAAAACTTGTTACCAAATCATTGAACAGATGACATATGTTATACACATTGACAACACACATTTGTAACGTTAAAACCTGAATTAGGAGTAACAATAGGTATCTCAATGTCATTGACAACCCATTCTTCATCTACAATGTATGAAAAAACACCCATAAGTATCAGTATATATGGGGTTACCAGTCATACATAAGTATATTGTTATAATAATAATAATATAACAATACGTATATACATATGTATATTATCCAATATAGATTCATACCAACATCTGATATCTCTTCATCCTCTTCTGATTCCGAGAATCCAACAATCTGAGAGTTTTCTGTACAATAAGATACTCCAAAATTAGCTTCCTGAAGTTAACACAATGATTCACTACACAACTATACCATATGTTTATATTTATGATATTCAAAACCCACCAATATTTTCATAATCCACAGTTGACATCTGAGGATGAATTACCGGGTCTGGAAACAATAATTTACCCGGACTTAAATCCTTGCGTTTCCTCTGTTTCTCAAGCCGTTGCTTCTTTTTTGGCACAAGTGTCACTGGATAAGAAGTAGACAACGGTTCAATATTAAACAGTTTATTAGGAAGACATAATATTATAAAAAGATGACCTAACCTATGGGTGATTCCAGATTGTCCATGTCTGAGGAGACATTTTCAGCTGCAGGGGTCAAATTCGTTATATTAGACAGAGGGCAAGAACCCCGTCGTTGAGACATAGAAGTCAATCCATTAAGCACAGGATTGAACCCATCTGCAGCTGATGTATTCATTGAAGGAACAAATTAATTAAGTATGAAACCAACACACACGAGGTGATCCATATTTGATGATGCAGACTACAAACTCCCAAAACTTTTAGTTATAATATAAATATATAATAAATATAAACACAAAATAAATAGAGGAGACAACGACAAACCAATATTCTCTTTCCCAAGCCGTCGACGGCGCTTAATAACAGGCGGTGTTGCTGTTCAGACATAGCACAATAAATAAAAAAACATACATGAGCTGCAGAAATCAAGCGAATAGTAGAAAGCAACAACAGAGTAGATTTTAAACTGTCAACATATCAAAAATCAAATATAAAAAAATACATATAAAGGTTCACCTGTGTTTAAATCCTCGGATGTAAATGGAAGTTCTCCCTGAAAAGGAACTTTCATTATCTAGAATCTAGAAATCTAGAAATATAAGAATCGAGTAACCTAAACCTTCAAGAAATGTTTTTTCCCTAGTTTCCGATATGGTAGAGAGAGAAGTTTTCAAATTGAAATCACTTTCAATTTTGAAAAGAAACGACAATTTGAGCGGCATATATTGATGCTTAGTTCACTAATTTTCTATTTCAAATCCTCTAACATCGGTTCGCGTGAAATCCTATAGCTTCAGGAGGAAGGTTCAACAATATACTTTTACAAAAATTTCCCGGGTAGCCATTATGTTTTTATGGGAAATGAATTAATAATGAATGTATTATATTATTTAATATTAAATATAAAATATCAAACTCTTGGATAAGGTCTAAAATATTTGGTGAATTTTGTTAAATTAAAATATAATGGTAGAGGCCCCTGATATTTTTGTATCCCTGGGTGAGGTACCAAATATTTGTTAAATCGTATTAGAAAATCGGTGGCATGTTTGGGACGTTACTAAAAAATTAGAAATATAATTTATATATAGCGTTCCAAATCTTCCCCGTAAACAGGGGGGTCGGTTATTGTGTGGAGGCCCCTGATAT
>JAUEJK010426996.1:0-14079 GCA_032274865.1 Eryngium alpinum
AATGGGGCCAAACCTTGCAAGATTGGAGCCAACACACAGTCACAACTACTACAGCAACTAGCCTACTGCTGGTTTGCGCAAAAAAAGACAGTTTGCAAATGAAATGAAAGGATAGTAATGTTTAAGGATGCCATGGCTCCAGCCCCAAACTCGGTGATCGCGATTCTGACAAGATCCGTCAAGTAGAGGTATCAGTGAAACTAAGCATAAGCTCCTAATACGTTAATGAGCTATCTTGTATTCTCTGTCCAGCCTAGGACCAAGCAAAGCCGCGAGACTGGTAAATGTCAGATATAACTAGGCTCCAATGGTTTCCATAAACAATAAAGAGGAATGCAGATCTAATTATTTACTTCACTGAAGGAGTCCTCTCCTCATCAAGAGATCATTCTTTCATCTTTTGGTCATTCTCATCATAAAAGGTGTGAGCTGTCTGCTCGAATATTTTGGAATTCACAGTTTTTCTCATGGGGTATTCTTCGCCTCAGATCCATGCACTTTCATATCTTTAATCATCATCAAATTCAAGGTCATAATCCTAATTACCTTCCCAGAATCTGATAAAATTATCTTCAAATTTAATTGCTCACTAATGCATCATCAGATATGTCTGCCAGTGAAGAACACAGTTTAATGAAGCAAGATGTAAAATTTGCCCAAATGAGTGAGTTTCATTTGACATACTCGGGTCTCAAGTAAAATATTTGCATATTAATTGATATCTCACTGGATGCTAAGGGGCTGTTCTTTTCGATACGTATTAATTGATATCTCGCTAGACGCTAAGGGGTTGTTCTTTTCGATGGAAAATTTTCTGTTCTTTTCGATGGAAAATTTTCTAAAGTTTTTCGTGTTTTCTATTGCTTAGTAAATTACAGAAAATTTGGAAACTATGTTTCAAATGATTATATTTGTTTTCTATAATATTTATACTTGATTTGGAAAACCGTGTTTTCAATTCTATAGAAAATTATAGAAAACAAGCCCGAGTTGTTTTCCAGAATTTTCTGAAACATAGTTATAATTTAGAAAATTGTGGAAAACCGTGTCTTTCAGTTTTCTAGTTTTCCGTGTTTTCTGTTTAGAAAAAAACCAACTGAAACATGTTTTCATTTTTTCTTTGTTTTTCAGAAAACTTTTCTGGAAAAGTGGTGAAAAGAACATGCCCTAAATATCTCAGTTCCTCAGAATACTATATTAAAATCTAACAATGACTCCCTGCTTGAGAATCTCTTCCACATGATAACGAAAATGTCAGTATGTATTCAAGTCCTACACAAACAAGAGCTCATCATTCTCTGTCATATTTGATAGGATATGGACTCAACGGGCCCAAACCCCCCCCAAAAGCCCATAAAGGAATATAAGAAATCCTGGTCTAATATTCGGGTCGATCCTCGGGTCTGACATCGGGACCTCGGGTCGGGTCGCTCATCATGTTCTATCCACGTCAACTGACAGATCCTCAGAAAAAGGACTGATCTCTTTAGCCCTTGTCCCCAGAATGGACGAAGGTACAAAGTTGACCCCTAAAAAGGGACCACCACTCTCCAACAACCATATCCTTTGTCAGTGTCAGAAAAGTTGACTCCGGAATAAGACAAAGGCACTACAAGCCACAATAACGGCTACAAACCTCCGTGTGAGCGACATCTGTCCTCATAGCAAAGGAACAAAAGGCATTACAAGCCAAATAATAGCTACGAGCCTCTCGCAAGGCGACAGCTGTAACCCCAATCATGTGCACATCACATGACCTCTCTAGTATAAATACCCAGCGACATTCTCCAAGTAAAGGTATTATCACATCAAACACTGAATGTTTATATTCTCTCTCTGGACTTTCTCTCTCTACTATTTATTTCTCTCATTCACCGGAAAACTAACTTCCTCGCCGGATGTGCGTCCGGAGCTACAAGCTCTATTGGGCATTCTGTTTCAGGAAAGCTATGGAAAGGAGCCAAAGGAGCAGGCCAAATCTAGAAGGAAACGAAGGAAGGAGGATTTTAGACATATCATATGGCGCTAGAAGGAGTTGTCCTAAAAACAGACACTCTACCAGCTTTGTTCGAAATGGTACTGAGTAGCCAGGTTGAGCGGCCTCGGGGTCAAGAACCAATAACTCAAGTAGTGGTCAGAGGGCAAAGTATAGCCCAAAATGCCCGAGGGCAAGTCGATGGACCCATAATAGGTGAGAGCGAGTTCAGGCCACATCCTAACTTTCCTTATGGCATGCCACGAACAAACTCCCAAACAGCCTCAGATCTACGCCTCCAGTTGGACCGGCAGCAAGCTGCAGCGGCTGGCAAAAGGCCACATCAAGCAAATACTGCACACTCAAAACCAAGCCTACCAACTGGTGTAGTAATAACAACCACACAGGCTCCAGTGGTAAAACCACTAGACCCTCAGTAACGGGATCTAGTGGTCCACATGTTTCAACTCCTCGGGGTACCGGGCCAGGCCCTCCCCCTCAACCAAAGCCCTAGCCCAATGAATCAGCTAAAACACCAAGTGACCATAGCAGACTATGATTCCGACTAGGAAGATGATGGTGATTCCCTCACGGACACTTAAGAAAGACAGTAAGGCTCGATCTTCAGCAGTCTAGGCTCATCTCAAGACCCTGGAAACTCAAGGTATTTGGGCCCACATCATCGTGAAAAAACATGGCTAAGGAACGATCGTCACAGAAACAAAAGAGATTATCCGGAACGCTATCATCCGGAAGACGAAGACATTCCTGGGGCCACAGGCATAGACCCCGAAGGACTCGGACAGAACGGAAGGCCACCCAATAAAAGACTCAAAGCGGACAGGAACCCGCAGAAATGAGACTCACTGAAGTGGATGTCACAGAGGCATTCGCAACAACAACCCAGGGCCTCCGAAAAAACAGGCCCCTCAGCTCAATAACCCTCAACCAAACAATCCTCAGCCTAATAATCCTCAACCAAACAATCCTCAGGGAACCCTCTTAATACCAGTTGTCCCATTGCAGACCATCCCACATCAACCAAACACAGATCAGTTGACACAGGGAGCTGGACCCGAGGCACAACCTCAAATGATGCCAACTGATGATAGTATCTTTATACTATCATTAGATTCAAGATCGTAATTCCAAATGACCCTATCAGAATCTGACAAAATTGGGGCTGTTGGGTAATAATTATAAGTGCATGTAGCTTATAAGCTGGAAAAAAAAGCACATATTTGGTGCTTTTTTTCAAGCTTTTTTTTATAAGCCAGCTTTAAGCCCATCCAAACAGCTTAACTTAAAGTGAGAAAATCACTTATAAAAAAAGCTTTAAAAAAAGCACCAAATAGGTGCTTTTTTTTAGCTTATAAGCTACAGCTACTTATAATCATTACCCAAACAACC
This sequence comes from Eryngium alpinum, assembly GCA_032274865.1. Classification (NCBI taxonomy): domain Eukaryota; kingdom Viridiplantae; phylum Streptophyta; class Magnoliopsida; order Apiales; family Apiaceae; genus Eryngium; species Eryngium alpinum. Next base: position 3,386 of record JAUEJK010426996.1, read on the forward strand.
CCATTATCTTCAAATTTAATTGCTCGCTGATGGATTATTAGATATGCCTGCCAATGAAGAGAACATTTTAATGATGTAAGATATAAAATTTTCTAAAATAGTTAAGTTTCATTTGACATACTTAAGTCCCAAGTAAAATATATGTGTATTAATTGATATCGCATTAAATGCTAAATACCCTGTTCCTCAGAATACTATATCAAAATCTACCAGTGACTCCCTGCTTAAGAATCTCTTGTACATGATCATGAAAATGTCAGGATGTATTTTGAGTACTATACGGACCATAGCTCATCAGTCTTTGTCTTATCGATTAAAAGTGCAGGTACCAAAATTCAGCACAAATGTGACTTCCAGTGGACTGACAAGCAGGATGTAGTAAGGTTAATATCGACAAAATATGTAAGATATTTAGTCAAATTAAATAATTATTATTAACAGTGGACTGCAACATAATTTTCTTTTTGCTTCAACCTTCTTCAGGATTGCATCCCTTTTAGTATCTTCTATGTGCTGGTGACTATTAATTAACCCTTATGTTACAAAGTTAAAGATGTAACCGAACATGTAATTGCAATATTTGCTACCTCCAGTTTGAAAACACTTGTTCAGAAGAATGAAATACAAATTTGGAAACCAAAAGAAAAAAGGAACAATGAAACATAAGCAGTATCACATAAACAACTGAACACACACATCACTTTGATAAGATAGAAGCAACAAATCTTTTACTTGGTTCATGTTATAACAAACTCAAATTCTTCACCCCCCAAGCTAACAATACAATAGGCACATTGCTCTAGGTAGAACTAAACCACGAATATTAGAAGATAAGATGTTCACATCATATGGTAGAAACACCTCATCAACTTGTGCCTCTTCACTAACATCAGGACTACACTATCACATGGAAAACAAGAATTTAGTACCTAATGTTAGAGTTGATTTAGATGAGGATAAGAAAATAAGTAGCTAATATACTCTCGATTTTCTCTCACCACAGGTTTACCAACAATAGACAAATTAATGTTCTTACGATCACTATTCCTATGCCTTTTGTGATTAGTCCTCCTTTTACTATAGCTATTAACCGGCTTTTGTGATTACTCCTCCTTTCACTATAGCTATTAACCGGCTTTTGTGATTACTCCTCCTTTCACCATAGCCATTAACCCGGTTAGAGTTAACAATCTTACATAAGATAATATAATCCATTCCTGTAACATCAGGCGTCTTAGTAATAATACTGTTAATGTACAAGAGTATAAGATCCTGGAAGTGATACAACCTTAAGGTTTTGGGTGAAATGGTTTCTAAAAAATACCTTAGGGGGTATTTGAAAGTTTTTCTAATCCTAGAATGAAGAAGATGAAGCAGAGAATTACTATTACTATATTCAGAACAATATCAATTTGCAATACAATTTTTTTATCTTATGTAGCTAGCTATAGATTGAGCTAGAGAGCTTCTGGAAGCTATTACATATTTGAGCCTATATCTATATTCTAACAAACTTTATAACAAACTTGTTCCAGTTCAGCCACCTTTATTCTCTTCATTGAGAGGTATGATTGTCTGCATTATTGTGGCTGCTTTTACACTGGGGATACACTTCCTTCAGCTGTAACATCCCCCTCAAGTTGAATGTTTGGAATAGATTGCAAACATTAACTTGGAAAAACAGAAAAATAATTGTGCTCTAGACAAGGCTTTGGTTAGCATGTCAGCTGGCTAATATGTAGTAGCAACATGTGAGGTTGTAATGATAGTGGCAGTCAATTTCTATGTGTTTGGTACTCTCATGAAAGACTGGATTTGAGGTAATGTGCATAGCTGATTTACTATCCTAGTGCAAGGGAACATGTGTGAGGTTGACAATCCTAAATTCTTTGAACAATGCCAACAGCCAAGTGATTTCACATCAAGTATCTGCCGTACTTCTGTATTCAGCTTCAGCTGAACTCCTAGATACAGTTGGATGCAATATTCAGTTAAAGAATGTCTTGAGTCCTTGTCTCCAGTCCAGTTTGAGTTATAATAAGCAGTAACATTGAGAAGATAGTAACACTCTTCAACCTAATGTTTGCTTGAGGTTGTTAGAAATGTCAACATTGGGGCTCCTTTGTGAGCTCTCCAGTGGTGGTTATTTGCTAACAAAGTGTTGAAAGTTGTTCATTGACATGAGGACAACAACTTTCATGTTTGGGTCCTCTTGAAATTTCAAGGGGAATCCATAGATAATTGAGTATGAAGTGGCCTCTAAGCTAAGGGTGAAAACCAAGTGCTTATACGAGAGTACCTTTATCCCTCATTGAGTTTGTGGGAAAGAAATGTTGAGTATATTAGCTCCCAAGTTATTTGGTCTTCCAAATTAACTAATGGGCTTAGAGTCTAATGAAAAATAAGTTGGGCCTCGTGTTGACACACACCGGGGGGGGCGGGTTGGGCGAATGTCTTGGGGGAGTGGTGCCTAATTTTTTTACCAAAAGTTCGATTAGGATTTTCTTATTTAATTTAACTGGAGTATGTAAATTTACTGAATTTTAATAGTCATAATTCGAATTAAATTAGAAACTGTCCAGGTTCAGTGTATACATTCTTATAAATTGTATATCACAGAACCCTAATACTCTTTTACGCTATCTGAATTTTGCTCCCGTAAATTCTTTGCTGCTATTACGATTTCGATGAACTGAGTGTGAGTTTGCTATTCGATTTTTTTGTGCACGCCGGAGACTTGAAGTGTCGTTTTATCCTGGAAGGAAGTTTGCAGTAACCATCGCGATGTACATCAGGCAAATATTTCTTCAAGAACAACTTATAAGCTTCGGTGTGTAAGTGACTCGGCTGTTTCGATTTGGATTTGCTGTTTTGTTATTAAGCTTGCCAAGGTACAGTATTTGATCCTTTACTTAGTTTAATCAAGTTACCTTCCGATTTGTATATGTGTTACCTGTACTGATTATATTTCCAGTTATTATTATATCTCGGTTAAACTGCTAGTAAATAATATATTAGCTTCCGTGTTTATTTTTTACACCATTAGGTTAGGGCTTGTTTGATTTAAAGTAGTGCTTGCTGCCATAATTTAGAACAATATAGACAAAAATCTTGAAGAAATATTTTGTGTTTACTATTTAGCAGATTATAACTATTGATAGTTATGTCTGGTGCAACTGTTGATACTGCTGCTAAAACCTCTGGAACCAAAAAGGTCATTATTTGGGCCACTTATTAGTTCCAAAAAGGATGCTGACTTTTCTGGAATTCCGGAAAAGTTCAGTGGTGGTTCTGGTTTTGTTCGTTGGCAAAAACAAATGAACTTCTGTTGAACGTTAAGGGCCTATGGGCTGTTATTGATTATGAACCTGTAGTCCTTGATGAGACCATTGTTGATTCCGCAATGACTTATGTTGTGTGGAAGGAGAAGGACATTGTGGCCAGTGCTTCTATTCTGGCTGCTCTGTCGAACACTCTTTTTTATGTGTATGCTTCTGACACTGATACAGTAAAGATGTTGTGGGAAAAACTGCATAAGATATTTAATACTGATTCTCAAGGACTTGAGAAGTATGCAGTGCTAAATTCCAAGAGTTCAAGCTTGTGGATGGTAAATCCATGACTGAGCAGGTTCATGAATTTAAACATCTGATGCAACGCTTGAAGGAGTCCCGAATGGACCTTCTGGAAAAGTTTCATTGGTCATGTCGATTTCTGAAAGGCTGCCTAAGTCTTGGGAGGACTTTCTTCTTTCCCTGAAAGACAGATAGGTGACATTTTATGGACTAACCTGATGATTGACATCGCTGTTTAAGAGCAACACAAGACTGTTCATCGTCATGTGGTTCCAACTGAGGCTGCTGGTAAGGTAAATATGGTTACTGCTGGAAAGAAAAGGAGGAACAAACAAAAAAACTTTGAACCTAAAACTGACAAGGAAAAGGAAAAGGAAAAGGAAAAGAACCATTCAGATAAAGTGAAGACCAACCCCTGTTGGACTTGTGGACAACGCGGTCACTGGGTTAGTGCATGTCCTAAGGAGGGTAAAGGGAAGAAAACGGATACGGTTAACCAGGCTAACTTTGTGCTGGGTCATGCTACCGAATCCATTGAGGGACCTTTAGCAAAGATGGTTATCAGTAAGGTTAACACCTCCGCTGCTGATGATAGGTATGTGAGCTTTAACCCTGAAATTCTTACTGTTTATGATTCCAATGAATGGTTAATTAATACTGGAGCTAATGTGCACATTTGTGTTGACATTTTGCTTTTCGTATCTTATCGACAGGTTCACGGAGGCACAGTGACTATAGGGAACAGAAGTACAGCCGAAGTCAAAGGGTTAGGGGGACATAGATTTGAAGCTACCTTCAAAGCGGACTTTATCTCTAACTAGGGTGCATCATGTTCTAGACATTTGTAGGAATATAATAAGTGGATCATGTCTTGTTAAAGAAGGATACAAACTTTCCTTTTCATGTAATAGAGTAGTGATTACTCATTCTGGTACTTTTATTTGCATATTTATCGGATGGTTTATTCCTAATTAAGGTTGATTCAATAAATTCAGATACATTTGTTTATCCTAGTGTTAATGCTATGGTTTTGGAATCATCTGATTTGTGGTATGCTTATCTTGGTAATCTAAATTATAATTATTTAAATAGAATGATGAATTTAGATTTGATACCAAAATACACTGTTAATGTTTAAACTAAGTTTGATGTATGTGCTGTAACTAAACAAATAAAACGACCTTTTCATAGTATTGAAAGAAAAACTGATTTATTAGATTTAGTTCATACAGACATTAGTGAATGGAATGGTACCTTTATAGATGACAATTCTAGATACTGCTATGTTTATTTAATTAAACATAAAGATGAAGCACTTGAGAAATTCATTATCTTTAAATGAAGCTAAAACTCAAACTGGTAAGAAACTTACAAGATTGCGATCAGATAGAAGAGATGAGTATACGTGGATTTCATTTAACGATGTTTGCCGTCAATACGGTATCGCTTATGAGAAAACTCCACCATACACACCTGATTCTAATGGGATTGCAGAATGAAAGAACATAACCTTAAAAGAAATGGCCAACAGTTTTTTTAATCCGGGATTGTCTATGTACATGTGGGGAGAGGCTCTGAATACGGCTTGCCATATTCAGAACAGAGTCCCTTCCAGGCGTGTTAGGGTAAGTCTGTTCAAATTATGGAAAGGCAGGAAACCAAGTTTGTTGTATCTTCGAGTGTGGGGGTGCCTTGCAAAGGTACTGATCCCTGAACACAAGAGGAAGAAACTTGGACCAAGAACTATTGACACCATCTTTCTAGGCTATGTGGAGACCTCTTATGCTATGAGACTTTTAGCTGTAATCAGAAATATATGGCATTTCGGTTAACACTATTGTTGAATTTCGTGATGCTATATTCTTTGAGGATGTGTTTCCTGTGAAGACTGGCATTCCTCAAAGTGTTTCTAATGATAATTCTGCTCCTACATCTAGCTCTATTCCTGATCATGTAGAAAAGAGGACAAATATGGGGTTGACCCTAGCTCATTTAATTTGGATGAATTGGATGAACCATGGAGGAGCAAGCATGGTAGAGTTGTCAAGGACTATGAAAGTGATTAGATCACTTACAATGTTGAGGACGGTCCTATTACTTTCCAACAAGCCATGGATTTTTCGGAATTAAGGCATTAGAAAGTAACTGTTAAGAGTGAGATTGATTCTATTATTTCTAACGGAATATGGGAATTAGTTGATCTCCTCCTGGTTGTAAGGTGATATGATGCAAATATATATTCAAGAAGAAGGTGAAACTTGATGGAATAATCAATAAGTATAAGCCTAAGTTAGTTGCCAAGGGGTTTAGTTAGCAAGAAGGTATAGATTACTTTGATACGCATTCTCCCGTTGCTAGAATGACTACTATCCGACTGTTAGTGGCATTAGCCTCCGTACATGGTCTTTAAATCCATCAAATGGATGTGAAGACGACTTTTCTTCATGGTGACCTTGAGGAAGAGATTTATATGGAGCAGCCTGAAGGATTTATAGCTTCTGGTAATGAAGGGAAAGTATGTAAGCTGGTTAAGTCCTTGTATGGACTCAAACAGGCTCCTAAACAATGGCATAAGAAGATTGATCAAACTGTTAAGGGTTTTGATTTTACGCATAATGATAATGATAATTGTGTCTTTGTCAAAGTTAAGGGTAAAGAAAGTATTGTTTTATGCCTATATGTTGATGATATCCTATTGTTTGGAACCAATATTCCGATATTGTTGAGACTAAAGGTTTCTTGAAGAATCACTTTGAAATGAAGGACATGGGAGTTGCTAGTATGATTCTTGGCATCAAGCTGACAGAGTCGGCTGATGGAATAACTATGTCGCAATCTTACTATATAGAGAAATATATATTAGAGATATATAGTTATTCAAATTGTAGAATCTCAGCTATCCCATATGATTTCAAAGTGAATCTATCGAAGAATGTGACAGGTGTTCCTGAATCTCAACTGAGGTATTCTCAAATTATTGGTAGTTTGCAATATCTAGCTAACTATACTAGACCAGATATATCATATGTTGTGTCTAGGTTAGCAAGATATACAAGCTTCCCAAACAAAGCCCATTGGGGTGTCTTGGATAGAGTTTTAAGATATCTAAGAGGTACCTCAAACAAGTGCTTACGTTTTGGGAGATTCCCTGGTGTACTTGAGGGGTACAGTAATGCAAGTTGGATTACCTTAAACTCTAGCTCCAGTGAGGTGACTGGTTATATCTTCACTTTAGCAGGTGGAGCTATATCCTGGAAGTTTGCTAGGCAGACTATTATAACTCAGTCTACCTTTAAGGCTTAGTTATATGCACTAGATGCATGTGGAACGGAAGCTGAGTGGTTAAGAGGACTGATGTCATCATTACCTATTGTCAGCAAACCGATTCCTGCGATTGCCTTACATTGTGATAGTCAAACAACTATCGCGAGACTTGGCAATTGGAAGTTTAATATGAAAACCAAAACACACATCCAAGTTAGACTAAAGTTTATAAGGGGTATGTTGTCAGAGAAGATCATTGTTGTTGAGTTTATTGGTACTCCTGATAATATAGTTGATCCTCTAACTAAAGGACTTAAGCATGTTCTTGTCCTTAAGTCTAAGTTGGGGATAAGACTATTATCCTGATCTAGTACACATGCGATGGCAACCCAATCACCCTGAAATGAGATCACTTGAAGGTGATTTAATGTAGTAATAACAAGTCATTGGGTGTACAGAGTACCTTATACATAAATAGATTGATACTTTCATTTTATACTATGTATGAAACTTAAAGGTATATGGAGTCTATCCGCTGATAGCCTAGAAGGAACTTACTGCAAAGCAAGCAAGAGTGAAAGCTCTAAATGGGGTCGAGTCTTTTAGATAAGATGGTGCAGCAGTACATTCCATCTACTTGTATTTTAGTGCTGAGGAGAACTTTGCAAACCAACACCTAGGAGCTTGCTTGACTCCATAAAGTGATTTTCTGAGCTTGCAGACATACGTAGATTGATCAAGTACTTAAACATTAGGCTTAGCAAGTGTAGTCCATGAGGGGGTTTTATATAAACAATTTCATCAAGATCACCATGCATAAATGCATCGGTGATTTCACATTGTTTGATACTCCATCGTTAAGCAGTTGTAATTGCCAGTAAAACTCTAACAGTGATCATATTTGCCACATGAGCAAAGTTTTCAAAATAATCTAGCCCTTGAGTTTGAATAAATCCTTTAGCTACAATCTTTTCTTTATATCTTTCCACCTCTTCATTAGGCATAAACATTATTTTGAACAACCACTTGCAGTCTAATATATGTTAATTAAGAGGTTTTGAAACAATGCCCCATGTTTTGTTAGACTCAAATGCAGCCAATTCAGTTTATATATTATTTTCCACTTATTATCTGAAATGACTTATTTATATGAAAAAGGAATGAGAATCTTGGGGGTATTGAGAAGTTAAGCAGCTTAATGTGATTTAAAATGTTCATAGGTGATAAATTGTTGTAAGGCGTAAGCATAAGAATGAGAAGAATGCATACCTTTGTTCAAACCTGTTGAAGAAGATGAGAGATGTTGGGTAACTATAGATGGAAGCTCGACATAGTCTTTATACTTTTGAGGTATATTTCTGGTTCTTGTTGGTCTAGTAGGCACAACTGATGATGGTACAGTAAGTTATATAAGTATCTCTTATTCATGAGGTGGTATATCTGATTCATAAGTTTCATGAGTTTCTGGAGTGTATGTAGTATGAGGAACATTATTAGTATCATTATGAGGAATAAGTGATTGAAAAGTAATATCATATACACAATCAACATATAGAGGTGATAATGGAAATAGAGTTGATTGTTCATATGTACTATCAGATGATGAAGTAATAGTGGAAAAAGGAAAAGAATTTTCAGTGAAAATGATGTCTCTAGTAACATCACATTTCTTAGTTACTAGTGACATAACTTTGTATCCCTTTTTTTTAGAGGGATAACTTAAGAAACATATTTGATAACTTTTGGAGCAAACTTATCATGTTGAGGTAAGAAGTTAGAAATGTAACATAAACATCAAATGTTTTTAAATGGCGTAATCAATTGGTTTTTGATAAAGAATTTCGTAAAGTGACCTATAAGCGAATATAGAAGAAGGAAACAAATTTATAATGCGATTAGTAATAAGAACAAAATCCCCTCAAAAAGATATAGGTAAATATGAATGAAATTTAAGGGCTCTTACAACATTTACAAGGTGTTTGTGTTTTCTTTCCACTACACCATTTTGTTGTGGTGTAGTGGCACAAGAGGTTTGATGAATAATCCTTAAGGACTGAAGGTGAGGAGATATATCTTTGTTAAGACACTCAGTACCATTATCTGACTTGAGAATCTTAATACTGGTATCACATTGTCTGTTAACAAAGACAGGGAAGTTTTAAATCAGAGTAGTGACCTGAGTTTGGTCTGAAAACAGGTATAGCCAAGTACATCTAGGTTGTTGAAGAACCCAAAGTGTACAAGAAGAAGGATAAAGGCATAGTCATAAAATCCTCTGATGCTTGCAAGACATCTCATAAGTCTTCAAGTACTCAACCCCTTCCTCCTCCTCCTTCTTCTAGTTCTTCTGGCAATTCTCCAAAATCATCAGCTATTGTTCCTGCTAGCTCTGTTTCTCAAAGTAAATGAAATGCTTCTCATTGTTCTAGAGGTAAAGGATTAAGTAGCTTAAGAGAATATGATGACACGTCAACTAAGAGACGTTAGGGGAATGAAAAGAAAAGTGATCTGCAGATTGTTGTGGCCAAGCCTTTGTCAGCAGTGGAAAAGCTCAATGCAGAGAATCGGAGATTTGAACACTTTGTGGATTTAATTCATGAATTCCAAGTAAGAGTGAAAGACAAGGTCAACTATGTTTTCTTGATACTAAGGGGGAGAAATGAAAAGGAAAGAATGATTAACTTCGGTTTCTTTAAGGAACTTGATGGATATCAGCTCTCAAGGCTCATCAAGAAAGTTAGAGTTAGTCCTTCGGAAAATTTGCTCATTGATCACTTAGAAAGATTGAAGAAAGATATCAATGACAGAGTGGATCATGTACATGTCATAGGGAAAAGGCTCTTTTAGTATGACATGGATGGAAAGGATCAAGTCATACATGATAAGGATTTCAAGGAGCTCTCCATATCAACTATCAGACATATAGTTGAAGAATCCATTGGTACTGTAGGGGGGCCAAAAATAGAGATCGATTTAATTATTATAAATGGGTATTATTTAATAATATTCGTATCAGATTGGATTTAATTTAGGACCCGGAGCTCTAATTAATAAGAGGAACATGTTCCTACTAAGCCCAATACAGCAAGAAGCCCAATACGGCTAATTAATTATAAGGATGTGCAAAAACCCTAATTAAATAGGGAAAGTGAATTTGGAAGGTAAATCATACGATGGTTCCTAGTCTTAAGGTGCAAGTAATAAAGAGATAAGGTAAGTAGAATCACCAAATAAAATAGGATTATAATTCCTGATACGGATTGGAAACCCTAAATTACAGCTATAAAAAGGGGATTAATCTTCATAATCAGGTACGCCATCTTAACTCCACTTGAGAGATTTTATTCTTATTCAGACCACTTATTCTTGCGCCCGAGAGTCCCCGGTGGGACCACCCCCCACCGATTTTTACAGGTTTTCCGGTGGATGTCTAAGGAGTCGGGAGAACTAGTTTGAAGCTTCTGGAGCCTTAGGTAACCTTTAATTTGGTATAATTATTTTGATCCGTAACATGTACAAAGAATGAAGATGTTATAAGGGTGAGAAACAGATTTCTAGCTTTTGTGCTCAAGGATAAAAGAGAGGGAAAAAATCTTCAGTCTTCAAGAATTGGACCTAAGGTAAAGGGTGTTATAGCTTATCAAACTGTTGGTTCCTTGGATCTATAGGGCTTTGTGTTTAATATGTTTGATTATTAAGATTAAAAAAGAAGAATACCTGAATCCACGATCTTCTAATGTATTCCTTTACTCCCTTGAACGAAGTGTGGCCTCCGATTTATCAAGGTTTCCTTCTCCAAGCACCCTTAGGAAAACTCTTTTCCAAAACAGACTGCCATACCCCGAACCCAAAAAC
>JAUEJK010427201.1:0-14067 GCA_032274865.1 Eryngium alpinum
GAGCATAGGTCGACCGATTGTTAAATATCTTGTGGTCATATCGAACTACTCCTAGAGAATCCACAACGGAAACCCCCTTTTCTATGGTATATGGAGTGGAGGCAGTCATTCCAATATATTTGGCTTTACAATCTCCCAGGGTGGAGAATTTGGATCCGCTGGAAAATGAGAAACTATTAAGGATGGAGACTGATCTGATCGAAGAGAAACAAGAGGAAGCTGTCCATAGAGTATTAGAATACAAGAGAAGGACCTCCGCCTACTACAACATGAGAGTAAAGAAGCGATACTTTACTAATGGAGACTTGGTACATCAAAGGTTTGAAGCTACTGGAAAGGAAAACATGAAGCTATATCCTAATTGGGAAGGACCTTATCGAGTGAAGAGGACTGTTTGATTAGGATCTTATCACTTAGAAACTCTTGGTGGTGAAGAGTTACCTCATTCATGGCATATTACTAGTTTACGAATATACTTTCAGTAGTAATGTATTAATGCAAACACAATTATATAACAAAAGCGTTTTTCATTAATAGAAATATATTACAAAGTACATCAAGAAGAGGAGGGTTTATCATGATCCTCTCCATCAGAGTTGAGAATAACATTAAATCTCTCTATAAACTCTGTATCTACACTACTCGTCGGCCCCTGAGAGATGGAAACAGGAACCAGAGCTCTAGACCCTTGGTCGTTATAAGAGTCTGAATCATCATCACTCTCCGAAGACTCCTCGGACCCTAACTGCTAATCAAACCCTAGACCATCAAGGTTAGGTAAAACAAGGTTCCTTGGCATTTCGAGCCAAGGAGAAACCCTCACACGATCTCTACACCGCCAAGGTGGGGAAGGAATAGACTTCTAGGCGTCTCGCGCCTAGGAGTATACACTTTGGGGTTTTCGAGCCAAAAAACGAGATGGATAGTAACTCCCTTGGCCAAGGAGGGACTCCATTGGATATCAAAAACATCAAACATACTCCTTAGTACACCTCTCTTGGCGTCTCGCGCCTAGACGAGGGGAGGAAGCCCTTGCAAAATGTCAAGGCAAGAAAAAAGAGGTGTCCCTTGGCGTCCAAACGCCAAGGAGCTTCTTTGTTGAATCACCAAAAACGCCAAACATGGCTTGACTATGTACTCCTTGACGCCAACGCCAAGGGATGAACTTAAGATACTAACAAAACGCCAAAGTAGAGCTTGCTATACACTCATTGGCGTCCCAACGCTAAGGAGATATCCTTTCTCTTCCTTCAAAAAGCCAATATGGCTTGGAGAAGGACTCCTTGGCGCCATTGCCAAGGAGGTCCCCATAAACACTTGTAAATTGCCAAGATGGCTAGAGTGTAGGGAGGGAGGTGTCCGTGCAAAAATCTTTTTAGCCCCGATTTTTGGTACGAAACGAACCATATGTTTGTGGGATAAATCACCCCGAAAATAGTGGGGCAAATGTAGTGGCCCAAAAATAGGGCCTGAAACACTAAGGCCCAAGTTGGCACGATCCGAATTGGAACCAGAATAAAACACGAGTTAAAACAAGCCCAATATGGCAAAGGTCCAACGCGGCAGGACTCAATGAAGGAGATGCAGAAACCCTAGAGTAAATCTAGGTAATTCCAAATAAGGAACATATTCCTTAGAGGTAAATTAGGCAATGATTCGTAGAAAGTGTAGAAACCCTAATCTTGGGCGACAAGAAAGAGGAAATAAGGTAAAGCCTACTTACCTTATCAATACGATTCTAATTCTATTAGACATCAGAAAACCCAATCCATGCCTATATAAAGGGGATTAATTCGCATAATCAAGTACGTAATTTTAGCTCCAACTCAGAGAATACACATATTCTACCGTTACTCATTCTTGCACCCTAGTCCTCCCTCCGGGGCCACTCCCGCCGGTTTTTGTAGGTTTTCCCGTGATTGTTTAAGGAGTTTCAGAAGATCATCTTTTGAGATTCTTCTAACAAGTACGATTTTTTTTATTTTGATATATTGATCCGTAACATAATTGATTGTTACTTTGTACCACATTATTCAAATACTAATTTTCAATATTGTATATGTGGGCATTCATTTGTACATCATCAATAGGTGAACGTAACTAACGTCTTCAACTCCATAGTAAATCTCATCAAATTGGCTTATCTATAACCTAAATTATATAAGTCATATATATTTATATATTTATAAAATGGTAAAATAGAATTCTAACATAATTATAGATCTTGAAATCCTAATCCAAAGATATATAATTATTTGGAGGTTACTAATATAAAGTCAACCTTTAACACTTTCCACAACATAGTGTCAGAAATGAAGACACTAGGTTTCTCAGCACTTCTAAAAAATTATGATGGCGGTTTTGTGGATCGAGGAATCCGAGTATGTAATCGATCACCTTGGTTAACCCACCTATTATTTGCAGATGATAGTTTAATATTTATAAGTGCCAGTATGGAAGAGGCTCAATGATTGAATTCTATTTTGGATATTTATAGTCAATGTTCTGAACAAAGTGTTAATCGGGACAAAAGTGATATCTTCTTCAGCCCAAATTCTGATTCAGCACTAAGACAATGTATGAAAGACATCTTAAATATACCGACGGAAGTTTTTCGAAAAAATATTTAGGCCTTCCTAATGCTGTAGGTCGGCTTACCAGTGATGTTTTTGATCATATCGTGGAGCGAGTTAGAAGAAGGATCTAGGGGTGGTGTGAGAAGAAGTTGTCATGTGTCGGAAAAGAAGTGCTTCTTAAATCTGTCATTCAAGCAATACCAACATACAACCTGAGTTGCTTCAAGCTTTCCAAGAAATTAAGTTCGTGTATAGCGCGCTATTGGTGGAGTAGTTCCTTAGATAGGAGATCCATTCATTGGGTTTCTTAGGATAAAATTGCGTCTCCAAAGATTCGTGGTGGTTTAGGTCTTAGAGACTTATAATTGTATAATATAGCCATGTTGGAGAAACAAGGTTGGCGCCTCATAACAGATTCTGAATCTCTTGCTGCGAGAGTGCTTAAAGGTCATTATTATCCAAATTCAAATTTTATGGAAGCTGGTGTACCTCGAGCGGCCTCTCTAATCTGGAAAGCTATTATAGAAGGGAGAAGAGCTTTATAATTGGTGCTGATAAAAAGAATTGGTGATGGTCGTAGTACTTCAATTTGGAACGATAACTGGATACCAAAGTCAGGCTCTATGCGTCGAATGGAATGGTTATCAGATTAGGCCCCTAATTTAGTTATCGATCTCATTGATGAAGAGGCTGGTGACTGGAACGAGGAGTTGTTAAAGGGTTTGTTCTTGCCACCTGACGTAGATGAGATTATGAAAATTCCGATCCTGATAAATGGTGGTGAAGATTTCTATGCCTGGGCTTTTGAAAAATCTGGCACGTACTTGGTTAAGTCGGCATATCGATCTCTAGTGAATTATAAAGAGCAGTTAGATCAAGATGAAGAGATGGTAGCGGGTTCATCAGTGAGGAGGACGTGTGGAAGAAGCTCTGGAAGCTCAAAGTTGTTCCAAAAGTAAAGGTATTTTGGTGGCGTGTAGTCCGAGGTATACTTCCTGTTAGACATATAAAAGATCAGAGTTTATGTGATTTATGCAAGGCTATGTCGGAAGACTTAATGCATGCGCTGGTTCATTATAGTCATGCTCAACAGTTTTGGGAGGCTTCGAGGGAATGGCTAAATCTGAAGCTCCCACGGCTCCATCCTCAGTCATGTGCCAATGATATTCTCTGTGATCCGATCATCCAAGAGGAAAATAAAGCTATAATAATTACAGTTATGTGGTCCATTTGGAATTCTTGAAATTGGTGGACACATGATCATGAAGTGTTCAACTTAGAGCAAGGAATGATCAATGTTCGAGAAATTTTTACAGTGCTTAAAATGCTGAGATTTTCTTCTGGTGTTACAGGTTTTCTTAGTGCATGGAGTACCCTATATAAGGGGAAGGTGGATCATTTGGTGGCTGAAGCTCTGGCTTTCCGTGATGGTATTCTTTTTGCTTTGCAGTGTGGTTTCACACATATTATTTGTGAGATGGATAGTTTAGATGTGGTTAATCTCTGGAATTATCGACGCATCCATAGGTCTGTTGTCTCAGTGTTACTTCACGAAATTGATGAACCGAGTTCTGATTTTACTTCTTTTTCAGTTCAATTTATTAGACGTATCGCTAATAAGGGAGCCCATTCGTGTGCAAGACACGACTGTAGGTTGGACACTTCAATCAGCTTGTCCGACATTTTTGTGGAATTGTCTGCGGACCGATACTTACTAGAATTTCGTTTCTTAATTCAATTCATCAACACAAAAATTTGAATAAACAAAAATTACGAATCCAACTTATTAAATCATGAATCTAAATTCTAGTAAATCTGCGAATGTCAATAAGAATATGGATAATAACATATAAGTAGTACCAAGACACAATTAGTTAACTCATAGCTAACTGGAGAAAAGAAATTTAATAAATATAGAAAAGGAGAAATTCATATTATTTAATTCAACTTTCATCCTAATTTTTCTTTAATTTATAATAGAAAATTAGACTTTTGATATTATTTAGATAAATCTTGTAAATGATGAATCTTAATTTTTGGACTATATTTTATTTTTAAATTGTAAAAATAAAATTAAAAAAGATTAACATTTTTTTTATAAAAAATAGAGTTCAAACACCGAAAGATCCATTAATGATAAATTTATAATATAAAATACTTAATTATAAAGTATTTAATTTAAATAGTCAAAAAATATATATATCACAAATACGAAATGATTGACAGTAAAAAAATGAGAGAACTAAATTTGAATAAGCACATATTCAGGTGAGAGAAGAAAAGAAAATTAATAAAAATTAAGAAAATATAAAGATTAGAAAAAAAATTAAAAAATATCAAAACAAATAAATAACGAGAATCGGAGATAAAAGAAATAATACATAAATGAAAATGGAGTTTCAGAAAGAACCAGGAAAAAATTAATAAATAAATACATAAGAGTAGAAAAAATAAAAGGAAAAAAAATATAATAGCGATTAAAAGAGAAAAAAGTTTTTTAAAAAAAAAAAGATTCAACAGTAAAAACATAGATTGTAGCAGTTAGGTAGAAGCACTGAAGCACGTGCAAGCAAAAAAATTTAAGCAAAACCAGAAAATAAGTAGCGCTTCAGATTTAGTTTAACTGGATGGTTGAGATGAGTTCTAAGGTTCTAAAAATTTTCCTTTGCATATATATATATATATGTATCATTTCTACGAATGAAATATTAATTTCAAGATGAACAAAATCATGAAAGAACAGCAAAAAGGGCATAGAACAGCAAAATATTAATTTTTCATATTTTATATTTAGAAAAAATTAACCGTTTTCACTCTTTCCTATTTTCTAAAAAATATTTTTCGAAAAAATGGTGAATTTTTTTTCTTCTCTAACACTATTTTATTTACGTTATTGAATTGACTCAATGGACAAAATATTTCAAAATGAATGTTGATGCTATTCATCCCTGAAATACGGCCATGACTCAGTCTTTGATGCTTCTGGGAGTGTTGAAAGTGTAGTTCTACCACCCCGGTATCAGTGCAGCAATCATGAATTTTGATTGAATCAGAAGTCATTTATATTGCCTTTACCCGTACAGTAATATTCAATCATGATATATATCTGTTTCTGTAGGTTATAATTTCAGGTTTTCATTATGACAATTGGTGTAAAAATATTATTAAAATAATTATATTTATATTCTTAAACAATTTTTTTCATTATCAATTTTTATTATCGATTATGGAACTAAGTAAACAACAAAATTATTATTTAATGAAATAGTTAATATTTTATTTCACTTTTAAATAATTGAAATAAAATCTCAACAAATTTAATATCCTAATGGTGTTATATAATATTTTACTATCAATATAATTGACTAGTCCTCCGATAAATAATAAAAACAAATCTATTGATTAGTTTTTCGAATGATACTGGAACTGATTTTGTAAATTATAGAATATAGCTACAAAACTTTACACTCACTTACATAAAATCTCTCTCTACAAATCTCTGAATGCAAAACTTACAAAGAAAGATAACTATTGAAAACTTTACATAGCTACAGATTTGTAAAACAGTAATCAGACAAAAAGGTGCAGAAAACTGCACTTTTCCTAATCTAACAACTGGATTGTTTAGTTGGCATCTGTTGACCTCTGTGATCCCAAACAAAAGCAGTTATGTACTTTGTCTTGTTCTGCCAGAAATCTGATCTCCAAATCTTCCTTTTAGTTCGACTCTAGGAATGTTGTCTCCAATGTTTGTGCACGAAGATTCATTCATCTTTCCTTGTAAATATCTTCAGCCATATTTAGTTTTGTCATTATGCAGATTTTTTCCTGTAGTAAGTCTTGACAAAGAACTACGCCCAGACAAAAGAACTGCACCTCAAGATCATAACTGAATGCTAAAGCTTTCACTGCATATGCAGTTCTTGTGACAAGCCTAGCTTAATGACTAAAGAATACATGAAACACCTTAACTCTCACTTGTACAACAATTATTAAAGGTGTAACAGCCAATTGTAAGGTTATCTTAATATACTGCAGTATTGACATACAGTGAGATGAGATCCCTTACTTATTCTATAATCTATACAAAGTAATCTGTACAAGTGTGAATAAGGAATTGCACTTCTATTAACCTATACAAGTGTAATGCAGTGCTTTTGGTTAATTATCTTTGGTTTTCCTAACAGTCTCCCCCTAAGGTAAGTTTTGAGGAACAAGGCTTATCTTATGAGAAACCAAATATTATTCCAAAACCAAATAAAAAAAATAGTAAAATGAATAAGTGAATTTTATACAGGTACAAATAAAATTTTTAACTCCCCCTTCATTGGTTTTCAACTCAACATTTTTTGTACAATCTTTTCAACTTCTCCTCTATACTTACAAAATATTTACACAATGATAGATAACACTTAATCTAACCATGTAGTGAAAAGTAAAATTACATATATATTTAAAGGTACCTGACCTAAGGCTCTGAGCCTTTGAGATCAGTTGATGCAGAGAAAATACATCTCAAAAAACTGCACTTACAGAAAAAGTCTCTAAGACTTAGATTTTGAAGGCCATGGAGTAGTCCATTGTTCATTGGCTTCCTCTTTCTCTTCTTCAGTAAGAACCCCCATTTTCTCCTCAGCTGAGCTTGATCCCATTCCAATTCCACTCTTTTCAATTAAGTGTGCAATTTTTGGATCAATTTGCTGAACAAGACTTTGCTTCCCCAATTCTTCTTCTTTTTCATTTAAGTTTAACCTGTACTTAGCCATGAACTTCATATTTCTGGCCTCTTCGGTTTTGAGAGAGTCAATAATTTTTACAAGATCTTGCAGTTCATCTTTCCCCATCTTATCCTTTTCCTCTATCCAGTCAACCTTCTTGGCTTCCCCATTTGTATTTATGTACTTGATTGCCCATTTTTCTGAATCAATCTCTATCTTCCAAGGGTTTGACTTCACAACATCAGCAACCCTTATGTTCAAGACATCATTAATTTCTTTTTTGAAAAGATTGGACATGGGGGTAGGATCTCTGATAAAAACAAATTGAGATAGTGAAGATCTGATGAAGATTTTTAAAGAAACCACTCCAAACTCCTCATGATTGAGTTTCCATTCCTATCTATAAGAACTGCATAGAATTACCTCTGAGAATTGACGACTCCTTTGATTGAGTCAATTATTCTCAGGACTCTCTTCTCCTCATCTTCCTTGCTGTCTTGAGGACTAAAAGCTGCAGTTCTTTATTGAGATCTTAAAGATGGTGGTGCAGAGCTTTGAAGTGGTGGTCTCACTGGTGCAGAACTTTAGCTTGATTTCTCAACATGAGCTATATCAGAGGTCGAGCCAACTTGAGCATTATCATAGGCTGGATTTTCATTGCTAGGAGTTGATTGTAATTATGCAGTTTCTTGCCTGAAGGACTTTACATTAGCTTCTGCCTCCATAAGAGCTTTTTCAATCCTTTCAATGTCCTCCTTCTCAACAACTCTCCTTGATTTGTTTACTCTGTTTTTTAGCTTAGTCAACTGTGTCTTTTCACTTCTGTTAAGAACTTCATGATCCACATCTATTTCTTGATCAAGACACAAGATACCTTCTCTTTCCAACAGCAAGTAAGTGGCAAGATTTTTTTTGTTCTTGGAGACATATCTGTTTCTCATTTCTTCCTCTAGCTGCAATTGATCTTGTTGCTGAATTTGAGCAATGAGCTCTTTAGAAGTCATATCTTTTTTAGGAACAATTTTTGTCTGACTAACTTGCAGTTCTTTTGACTTCACTTGCCTTGCAGATCTTTTTCTTGTTGATTTTGCCTTAGGTCTTTCATTATCTTGAATGGTGATTGAAGACAAAATTGTTTCTTTTTTAACTCCATCCTTCTTCTGAATAATTCTTTGAGTGAAAGAACCTGAAGGCATTCATCTCCATATTTACTCATTGAGAATTGAGTCCATCATAGCTTTTCTTTTCTGCCTACATCCAGTGCAAAGTCCTGCAACTAAATCCATAGAGCAAGATTGTTTTGCAGTTGCAATTATTTCACTTGTAGCAGTTTTTCCTTCCTTATTACTCATTGGCTCAGATTTAGGAGATTCCCTAGAATCTTCATTTCCAGCACCATTATTTCCACACTCCTTCTCCTTATCACCCTTATTTCCTCCATTGTGTCTAGACTTGTCTTCATCTTCATTGTCCTTATCACTCTTCTCCCCCTTGTGGCATCAGCTTTGCAAGATAAAGAAGTAGAAGATGATACAACTGACAAGAAGAGATCATTGAGTTCAGGGATGTCCTTTTTAACTTATTCAAGGCCAGAAACATCCTCTTGAAGCTTTTGAAGCTTCGCCTTAACTTGTTGAACCCCAGTAGAGATCATTAATTAATGTTGAAAGTTTATTTTGAAGCACTTATTAAGAACATCATACTGGTGCAACTGAGATATCATTGAGGAATCTTCAATTTCAGCCATGAGCCACTTTAAATTGTCTTGAATCTCCCTCTTTGCAGCTGTGATATCTCTAGAGAAAGCATCATCAAGAAACTCTTCAACATGAAGTGGGGGAGCATCACTGCTTTGCTTTGAGGCACCTTGAGACTCAGCTTGAAGGTTAGAAAAGTCTTGGGTTGGAATTCTGGATGGTGGTGGTGAGGTTGGTTGATGTGTTATAGATGCAATGAAAGAAATTAGTGGAGAAGAATTGTTTGAGAGGCGGTGATTTCCATGGTTGTGGGTTCCTCAAGAGTTATCATGGGGATAGAAACTATATGAGTAGTTTTGACACTCTCAAGTTCAGCCAAGGAAATTGGAGATGGTGAAGAAGATGATGATGATGGTGATAAAGTAACATTCCTAGTTGCAAATTGAGATAAGACCTTGGCCACTGAAAGTTCTGCAACTGAGAGTTGAGGCAATGCAGTTATTTTGAAGGGACAGACTTCAATGGGCTTGTAGAGCACCATTGGTAGTGAAAGTGAAGAAGAAACTTCATCCCTCTCCTCATTTGAGATTCAGGGAAAAGAGGTTATGACTGTTGATGGTGTATAGATATGAGTGTTTGGCTCAGTCATAATAACTTCATGAGTTGTGGCTATGAGAGAAATGGAAACTGGTGCTGCAGAGTAAGTTGCAGACTCTTGAGAAGTTGTCACTACATACATCATCAAGTGCAGTGACATGATCAGTTTCCACTGGTTGAAAGTCATTGGACAAGTTTATGAAATAAGAATCATCTGACAAGCCAATGAAGTTATCAGTGGAAGAATCAATTGTCCTATCCTCAACACTTATCCATGATGAAATTGGGTATGCAATAACCGTGGATCCTAAAATTTATGCTGGGGCAATTTAGTAATTTTGGTCTACTGCCACGTGTGAGTTCTTTGAAAATCTTCCATCACTGGTACGAAAAATAAACTTTACTCTAAATGGTACTAAATATAGTTTCACTTCTATAACTGTCAACAAAGCACTACACTTTCCCTAATCCAAGTGTGTGCTTGAGATTCCTGATGAAATCCTCAGGGACTTTTGAAGGGTTTTGGACCATTATGAAGTTGGTGGCTTTGAAAGTGAATCGTCATGGATGAAGTGATTGAATTTATCAGCCATTTTTGGAAAGTAGTAAAAGATTTGAAAGGTAATTTGAGATTTTTGAGTTAGGGTTTTGAATCCCGTTTTTGCAAAGAGAGAAAATGATTGAAGTTTGCAAAGAAACGGTTCAGTGTGAAGTTATGAGAGAGAAAAACTATATTTACGTGCCAGTTAAGAGGGACACGTGTCAAATTTTAAGTGGAGTGACGATTTTGCAACGGTTCAATTAACTTTTATAACGGTGACAAAAATTGCGCCTTAATGAACTGCATAAATTGGACACTTTGCAGTTCTTTGGTTTTAGTTAGCTTGACCATAAACGTGTGCGCTCATGAACAAGAGCACGCACTCTCATTGCATGTGGAAAAGACTTGCAGAGATTTTCACAAGAGTTGATTTTAGTGAATTTTGAAGAGAGGAGATGAAGCAGAGTTAAAAGTAAAATGCAATGAATTGTTAAATTTGTTATTTATTTTGAAATAATTAATTTGAATATTTTTGAATTGATTTTTAATTGTTTAGACAACTTGAATTGTATTTCTTGTGGATAATGCAGTTTTTGTTATCTTGACCGTATATCTTAATGAAATAATAACTTAATCAAGATAAATTGAAGTGATTACACAATCAACTATCCTTGAAATCATATTAATCATTATAAAATACATCATTAACCAACAATTCTCATCATTCAGATTCATTATAATAAATTTATTACAAATTCAACATTCCAAGTTCACTTACCAGTTTTGTAACTGTTGCCTCATCAAGTGGTTTGGTGAAGATGCCAGCCAATTGCTTGTCAGTTGGAACAAAGTGCAGTTCTATGGTGCCATTCATCACATGATCTCTGATAAAGTGATACTTCATATCAATATGCTTTATCCGTGAATGTTGAATTGGATTTTCAGTAATAGCAATGGCACTGGTGTTATCACAGAAGATTTCTTCACTACCTCCGAAGGGAGTGATTAATTCTTTCTTCACCACCCTGACATGGATTATTTGATAACCGAATGTTTTATGATCTAAATTTCTGTTATACGCTTACGCTTTATATTTTGAAGTTGAAGTATGTCGATTTATTAATGTCTGATTGAGTGTTATTGGATCATAATATGTTTTCTTATTTTATATATCTATATGATATTCATTTTATATCTATTAAGATATGAATATCCCTATAATCCTTTTAGTGATAAACAATGGTTACGTTTATTTTCGGATAGTGCAGCGACTCACACAATACTTGAAGATAAAAAATATTTGATAGATTGAAAATGAAATTAATTAATATGAGTATTATATGTGGTAGTACAAATATTATAGAACGCTCTAGAAGATCATATATAATGTTGCCTTGGGGAACTAGACTTGAAATTAATAATATTCGTAGTAATAAATGTTGTGTTTAGACCGTCAATGAAAGAAATATTTAATATCCTTACATAAGTAAGGCATAAGAAACCTAAGACACATCAAATAAATTGTTTGCATTCTCTATTTGTTTGTACTACCGAATGATTAACGTACTTGAGACAGGGAATATAGTAAACCAGAAGTTTACAAATAAAAGTAATTTATTACTTGGCATTATCGGATGGGACAACCGAATCTATTATGATGCAAAGAACTATTGATAATTCGCATGGGCATTCACTGAAAACCAGGAGATTTTTCAATCGAATGAATTCTCTTATGCTGCTAGTTTTCCAGAAAAGAAATATATATGAGTAAAATAACCTAAATTTCTTTTAAACGTTTTCCGGGTGATTTATGTGGGCTCATTCACCCTTCATGTGGACTATTTAAATATTTTATGATTTTAATTGATGCATCAATTAGATTGGCACAATTACGTTTATGGTCATCTCGTAAACTGGAGTTTGGGAGCCTACTTACACATATAATTTGATTAAGAACACAGTTTTATATTGCATATTTACGTTTATGGTCATCTCGCAAACTGGAGTTTGGGAGCCTACTTACACAGATAATTTGATTAAAAACACAGTTTTATATTATAGTATTGGCAAAATATTTCCTGTAACTTGTGTTCATGCTAAAGTGTCTATATATTAAGTGTTCTTTTTAATTCGAAGGAATTGAAATATATAAATGATATACGTAGAATACATGAAGGATAAAGGATGAATAATCAAGGGAAGAGAATGAATAAAATAAATAAGATAAGAAATTATAAGATTATAAAATTTTTATTGTAAAATTAATAAAAAATTAATAATTTATGTAATATTTAATTTAATATTTATAGAATTAAATTTTAACTTTGACTTATTATAAAAAGAAGAAAACAATATAATTATATAATTATATAATTATATAATATAATTTAAATTTCATTCCATTTTTATTCCTATCAACTAAAAACCAAGATACTGAGTTTTTTCATCTGTCTTTGTGACACAAGTTATAGAAATTAGGGGACAAACTTTGCAAATTTCAACATATTGGTTTAATAATTTAGTTAATTTTAAAAAAATATTAAACTGAAATTAAAGGTAAATAGGGTAGCTTCCACGGCATAGACTTTGCAAATAACTAAATCATGTCAATATTTACTTCACCTTTGAGCTTAGTTCCTCCGTCTCTATAAATAGCCTTGCATATCTATGATTATGTACTACCTCCTCATCATTAAACAATTCCAAAATCTTAGAGTTTCATAAACACAAACCATGGCTTTTTTGTACATCAAAAACAACTATTTCATTGCAACTTTTATACTTCTAGGAATGTTTGCTTCCCAAGCCGCATCTCGGATGCTTTCTGAAGCATTCTTGTCTGATAAACACGAGCAATGGATGGCTCTCCATAGCCGTGTTTACAAGAATGAAACAGTGAAGGCTATTCGCTTTCAGATATTTAAGGACAACGTCGAGTTCATTGAATCATTCAACAATGGGAAACAAACTTACAAGCTGAGTATTAATGAATTTGCAGACCGAACAAATGAGGAGTTTCAAGCTTTTCGTAACGGATATGAAAGGGAATCTAGCCCAGAGGCTACGTCGTTTATGTATGAAAATGTTATAGAACTGCCGTCAAGCATAGATTGGCGGGAACAAGGAGCAGTTACAGCTGTCAAGAATCAAGGACGATGTGGTAAGCCAATCTAATTTCAATTCGATTTTGCATGGCTTGTTCTAACTATAGGCTGTGTTTGGTTTGTTGGAAAGGAATGAAGGAGGAATGAAATGAAAATTGAACTAGTTTTTTCACATGTATGTATAAATGTTCATTCCTTCCCCTATTCCTTTCTCTTTTATTTAAACTATAACTCATTCCTTCATGTTTCAAAATGAATGAGCATTCCCTTATCTCATCATTTTGTTCACAAGTTCCTCTCATAAAAAATTTGCATCTCCTCCATATTTTCTAACATCTCCCTTCTAACATTCTCTTTTACTCACATTTTTCTTATATAATTTTCATTCCATTCTCTCCACATTCCATTCTAACCGACCAAACACAACCTAAACTTTAGAGGTACAACTGCTGAAAGATTTTTTAAATGCAAAGGATACAAGATACTAAAATCTTAAATATAATTAAAGAATACAAGATCCTGGGAGTGACACTTCCTAATACTAATACTAACGAAGAACATCAAGCATTTTTCATTAACAAAAATAAATTGTATAAAGCAATCTCGAGGAGGAGCAACCTATAAGGTAAGCTAGGACAGACCCTTAGCCATCACTCATTAAACAATAAAATGAAAAAACATCAAGCATTTTCCATAGTCATTTTTTTCTGTTCCTTTTTTATCAGTTATTAAAAGTGTGTATGTCTGTATGTGTGTGTTTATATAAACAAATAGGGAGCTGCTGGGCATTTTCAGTAATAGCGGCCACAGAAGGAATCACTAAACTTAAAACTG
>JAUEJK010427305.1:0-14063 GCA_032274865.1 Eryngium alpinum
AAATGCACCCGCAATTTTCCAAAAAGGTATTTTATTCTTTTGGTAATTTATATTATAAACTTTTTAATGCATATGTGCCTTAATATTTTAATTATTAAAATATTAAAAATTTATTATAAATCATTTTTCTATTTATTATAATTTTTAATTTATAAACTAAATTATTTAAAGTAATTTTATTTACTATATTAAAATTATTTATTTATAATATAGATATTACATTATAATATATTTATAAGTATTCTTAAAAGAAATTTAAATTTTTATACTTCAATTAATATTTTTAATTATGTATATATTTTATTATACTTTTAAATTTTAATGTATAATTTTTTAATTTATTATTTATTCATATAATATATATATATATATATATATATATTGAAAACTATAGAATGTACTATGTTTTATAGTATAATTTGAGTTTTTCCCTTTTTTTTAGGTACACATCACAAACTATTTTTGATGAATTTGGATTTCCAAATTATAGAAGGAGGAAAACTAAGAATGTAGTCCATGTTAGAAAGGCTGTGTTGGACAATCAATGGGTTGTTCCATACAATAGAAACTTATTGGTCCTATATCAATGCCATATTAATATAGAGGCATGTAATCATGGTCGCTGCATGAAATATCTATTCAAGTATTGTTTAAAAGGTCCGGATCGAGCTACTCCTTGTGTTCAATCTGAAAAGTCAAAAAATACAAATTCATCTGAATCGAAACAAAGAGACGAAATAAAGATGTTTTTGGATGGAAGGTACATCACTTTATAAAGTAATTACTCATTTAACTTATAAATAATTATATATATATATATATATATATATATATATATATATTTATATTTAATTTTAAAGTTATTTTTTTTAGGTACCTATGTGGACCCGAAGCTGCCCATATAATATTTGGATTTGATATTCATCATCGTAGTATTTCTATAGAAAGATTGTGCTTCCATTTGCCGAATGAAAATTTTTTAACATTTGATCAGACTCGGTCAATTCAGTCAGTAGTTCGGAATGCTCAATTTCGATATAGTAAACTTGAGGCCTTTTTCTACCTTTGTCAAACCGATGAATTTGCTAGAACTTTAACATATCAGGACGTATCTGAACATTATGTTTAAAAAAATTCGGGTACTTATTGGAAGCCTAGGGAAGTGGGAACTCACTATGGCCGCCTTAATTCTGGACACCATTCAACAGGAGAATTATGGTATTTGCGTATGTTACTTTCACGAATTCGTGGACCTCGATGCTCTGAAGATTTGCGTACTATTGACGGTGTTGTATACTCAACTTTCAAAGAAGCATGTGGTGCTCTTGGTTTACTTAATGATGACAAACAGTGGCACGAAGCACTTATGGAAAATGAGAGGACTGCATTTCCTTATCAGATTCGACTACTTTTTGTCCATATAATTGCCAACTGCCAAGTTTCTAATGTTCTCAATCTTTGGCAGTCTCATTGGCAATCTATGTCGGATGACATTTTGTATAAGCAGCGCATTTCAAGGAATACTTCAGGCATTAACATGACTGAACAGCAGCTTCAATTTTATACTTTGGCAGGTATATACTATATATTGCTTATTTACTTACGTTTTCTAATGAATTTACTGATATTTTAATTCAGATACTTACATCATTAATGAAAATTCTATTTAATTCTATTGTTCATTAATTCATTTAAATATGTATATGTTAATTCATATAAATTGTGTCATTAGTCCTGTACATAGTAACTTCAGCAACATGTATAACTGTGTTGTAAGGCTTATGTTACTTCTGTATGACTTTGGTTTCTACTTTAAATTTCTGACTTTATTCAGCTAACATGTATAAATTAACGCTAATTTCTATTACAATGATTTATATATGTATTCTGCAGAAATTGAGAAACTATTGAATTCCATTGGCAAATCTATAAGCAATTTCCCTCCACTACCAATGCCACCTTCAAGTTATCTACAAGAGCAAAAAAATCATTTGGTGGTCGAGGAAACTGCTTATGACTGCAATGAAATGAAGGTAGAACATAAACAGCTTCTTATGAATTTAAACAAAGATCAAAGATATATATATGATGAAGTTCTCAATTATGTTGAAAGAAGAGATGGACAACTTTTTTTTGTATACGGAAGTGGTGGATGTGGTAAAACCTATCTATGGAGAACTCTTATTTCAAAGCTTAGATCAGAGACAAAAATTGTTCTTCCAGTTGCTTCATCAGGAATAGCTGCCACGCTCCTACCTGGTGGTCGAACTACTCATTCGAGATTCAAAATTCCTATCAAAGTTGATGAGTCCTCAACATGCTCTATACGACATAACTCTGATATTGCAGAACTTATTAAGCAGACCAGGCTTATTATTTGGGATGAGGCACCAATGCAAAATAGGTATGCTTTTGAATCTTTAGATAGATCCCTTCGTGATATAATGAGATCCGTTAGTGATGATTTGTATTACAAACCATTTGGTGGTATTACTGTGTTGCTTGGCGGTGATTTTAGACAGATATTGCCTGTTGTTCTTAGAGGATCAAGAAGTGATATTGTGGCAGCCTCTATTTCATGTTCTCCGTTATGGAACTTTTGCCGTCTGTTTACTCTAAGTCAGAATATGCGCCTTAATAAAGGTAGTTCTGCCATGGAAATTAAGCGTATTGAATCCTTTAGTCAATGGGTATTAGATGTTGGAAATGGGAAAGTACTTTCTATAAATCCTGATTCATCAGATTTTGATTCTGTTATTAAAATCCCTGATGAACATTGCATACGAACTGACCATACTGGTATTGATCTACTTATTGACAAAGTTTTCCCGATTTAACATCTAAATATAAGGATGTAGAGTATTTACGAAGCAGGGCCATTTTGACTCCGAGGAACAAGGTTGTTGACCATGTTAATAATTTAATTCTTGATAAGATTCCTGGAGAGTCTTTCACATACTGTAGTGTTGACCATGCAACATTTCCTTTTGGCTTTTCTGAAGAACTTGCTGCTTCATTCCCTGTAGAGGTATTAAATTCAATGAAATTACCAGGAATGCCTCCTCACGAATTAATTCTGAAGGAGAATGTTGTGGTTATGCTACTGAGAAATATAAATCAGTCATTGGGTTTGTGCAATGGTACACGTATGATTGTTAAGAAGTGCCAGAAACAGACCATTGTGTGTGAAATTATAGGAGGTGCACATGCTGGCACACAACACTTGATTCCTCGAATGGAAATTACTCCATCTGAGAACCATTTTAGCTTTATTCTACATAGAATGCAGTTTCCACTTCAAGTTTGTTTTGCAATGACCATTAACAAGGCTCAAGGACAATCTCTTGACTTGGTTGGCTTATATTTACCAGAATCTGTTTTCTGTCATGGATAACTTTACGTCGCACTAAGTCGTGTTACATCACCAGATGGCCTGATTTTGTTTATTGAAGCTCCTGAAGGTGGAACAACAAATGTTACGAAGAATGTAGTGTTCGAAGAAATATTTTATAATTTATGACTTCAATATGTACTCTATAATTTCAATTTCAGTAGTAAATGTAATGAATTTTTAACTTATTTACCTTCATTATCATTTAATATTCATTAAACTTATTAATGATGCAGTCTTCAATAATCTTAATTTTCATTATTTATTAATTTGTTGTTTTATTTTTGTTTTTTATTTTCATATGAAATGATATTTATTTTTAGTTCACATGATTTTTCTATTTATATTAAAATATATAAAATTCAGATAATTAGTTAAGATAACTTTTTATTATTTTTTTATTTTAACAGGTTCCAAATACTCAATTACAAATTTTGTATTGAAGTAAAATACAAAATAGAATATTATTATAATTATTAATATATTTTTATTTACCTTTTTGTAATATAAGCACCTAAAATATATAAACATTTTATTCAAACTTTTGAATATATTTTAATAAATTTATAGAGGAAGAAAATGAATTTATTAATTTGAATAAATAATATATTCTTATAATCAAACAGATTTACTCTTTATTATACTGTTAAAGATATTGAATAACACATCTTATCATAAGTTTATTTTTATTATAATTTTATGTTTATGCTGTAAATTATTTTATAATATTATGAATTGTGAAGGCTGCTCCATTAGACTAAAACATTTTCAAGACAATATTGTTAAAAATACAATTTTTAGTTTACTTTATATTATTTCTACTACAATAGAAGTAAAAAAAAATATTACTTTGTTTTTGTATATATTTATGTATATCCATATGAATAAATATTTTTTAATTTAATATATTATTAATCTTAAAATAAATTTGTAATTAATTACACACAAATTTCCAAATTATGTTTTATATAATATATTAATTAAATACATAACAAATAAGCCATGACTTAAATAAAGTACATTAAAATTGTAATAAACCACATCGACAATTTAACATTGATCCATAATATGTAGTACTTAGAGATTCCAGTTATAAACTAACAAGAACATAACATCCATACAATATAGATTTGTCTTTTCAATAAAACCAAAACATGTTCTACACTACCTTCCAATGCACTGAGCTAAAATATCCATAACAGTCCTAATATCTATTCTACTTAGTACTTCAATCTAAGTTTAAAACCAAAACAGTTGACTAATACGATAATTATGCAGCACGATCAATGTTCACGAGGAATTCAGGATCCTCAGTGTCTAGATACTGGAAAGTTAATATGTCATTCACTCGAATCTGATTTCCATGGACAAATTCTCTCCACCTTGCTGAAAGCCTAGGTGTTGAACCACTCTTCAGTATCGAAACAGTCCATTGTCTTCCTTCAACAATCAGAGTAACTTCATCACCAGTATGCCACACTCCTTGCCTCTTCTGTATTTCAGATCTTAGATACTGCAGAAATTTTTGTGCTTCCAATGAGAATATATTTACTTACCATTACAACAAGAATAAAAATGTATTTCAAGACATTTACCACTCCATGGGCACGAGTATCTAAATATGAATCTCGAATTGTAATATGAAATTCAAATATCACATTGTTTCCCTCGACTGCATTTACAGCATCATTCATTACAACATCTTGATGTGGTATACCACCTTCTCCATTCAGCAAATTAGGTGCATTTAGATCACTCAAAGATCCTTCATCTGAGCTATCTTCATCTGTTTCTGATATAAAAACATAGGTATTAGTTTGACATTTAATACACATTCAGTCCAAATTACTTTTAAATGCAGAACATAGTTAAGACTTACCCGACTCTGCAACTGCTGACCATATTTCATTTACATACCAGTGATTAATATCAACATATTGCAGAGTCTCACGATAGTTAAAATCAAACACTTCCTTTTCATCATTTTGAAATAATCTTATAAACGCTCGACCATCCGATGCAAACTTGAAAATAATTGTATCATTAGGCTGTACTAACATCACAGCAAGAATTTGCCGGATATCAAGTGTGTCATTTTCTATACGTAAAGTTGCAAAGTTCAATGAAAATCGATACCACTGTATGGAACCAACTGCCCTTAACAGCCCAGAGAATGTATTAACAAATCTTCTTGGAATAATCTATATAACAAGAATTTACATGTTAATTACTACATAAATCATCACTTAATTAGGTATGTTCTGTTTAATTAAACTTTCTGAAAAAACTTTAAGGAAACTTACAATTCGGCCATTCTCCCGACTCTCATCCGTAACAAAATGATAGAATGAAGTTTCAAATCGCAATACTCCTATGAGTGGATAAAAAAAACTTATGTCACTTTACGATTTCGCAATATATTCTTATATAATGGAGGTATACAAAGGAGAATTTAATAATATTATACCTTCACTTGGAATCTGATGTTTGATCCTGTTTCTTCTGATGTAACAAAAATTAACCTCATTTTCTTCATTAGCTTGATAAAGAATCAGTCTATCTCCACCTTCAATTCCTATATCATTAGCAAATTTGTGCCACCCATTCACAAAACTACAGAAAGTTCCACAAACTCCTTTTTCAATATCAATCTCCCAAACATGCTATCCTAGCACAAGTTTCAGCTTTTGGTATGTGTTCCAGCCATTATATAGTTCAAAATTATCCAAGTTCAGAACATAAGAATTAGACATTACTAAAGTTTAGTAAATATCAAACCTTATATCCACATTTACAGTAATCAAAGAAATTCTTAAAATAAAATTACCAATTTCTTGAAGCATGACTTCAGATAACTGTTTTCCATATGAATCTCATATGTCCTTTGAATCCCTCAACCAACCAACATTTGCAAGGCTCTGGAATTTTGAATTTCAAGTTCTGATTCATCAACTTCATCTGTAGATAAATTAGTTCCCGCTATTGCAAAGCAAGCTGGAATACCTTTACCTATGAAGTTAGCCTCAACTCCATATGGTAAATAAACGGTTACTCCAAAAACATTCCTCTTATAGAAATCAATTTTAAAAAGGCAGTGTAATTTGATTTCATGACGAGCAAAGAAATCATCAACACCTTTGATCGTATTCTCGCCTTTCAAATACATTCCTTTCCATATTTTCCCTTCCTTACATATTACTTTAACCTTTTTCTGATGTAGATTTTTTCCCACTATACGGTTAAACATTTCTGGAATTCGCTGAGATATTATAAAATACACATATTAATTCTTGAAACTATAATATAACTATAGAATAGCACATATATATTATATAATTTCAATAAATGTAATTTTGGAGGTTAAAAGACATACAATTGTTCCATAATAGCTTGGGTGGGTGTAAGAAGTCATAAAGCTGATTTCTGGCATTCTGCCATCTGCATAATTAATCAGTAAAAATATTACACACTCTCTACAGCAATTTAATTTATATATACATATTATAAGTATAAATGTTTTGTAAGAATATTTTGTTACCCAAGATGTATTTTCCATCTTTGCCAACACTGGTATCCATAGAGTTATTTATCTACCAAAAAGTTTTTTACATAAAAATCGTATATGAATGGTTTACTAAATTAGTCTAAATCACATAACTAATTTACAAGACAAATATAAGAACATATGTTATCCTATATGTAAACAGAACTCCAATCAAAAGTTCACCAAAATGCTTTGTAAAGACAACCAAACTGAATAAACTAAACTAAGAAACAAACAAATCGATGCTATTGGATAATAAAATCCCACTATAAACTGAATACAAACATATCATATTTAAGTATCCCTATATCAGAGTCTCATGCAATCCCAAATTATATCTAACTACAAAATAAGACAAAGACAACAATAGCAAATAAAATTTTAACTTTTTATTGGAAAAAAGAACCTTAAGCAGGAAAACCAAATTACCTAACGACTATTGCTTGATTCTGCCATTACAGAACAAATCTGATTTTAACTTTACCAAAGTTCTTCGTGATGCACAACTTTGTTTCTTCACAGATTTGCTACAACAAATACAATATATAGTAAGTATGTTTGTTTCACATAATAATAGATGAAGAATTGCATGCAATCACCCAAATAGATCAAACTTCACAAAATAGTCAATAGATACATAAGATAAAGCATCCAGATAAGACATTTGAAAACATAAAGTCTGAAAAATAGAATATAATGGTTGATTACCTCTATTGCCGGAATTTCGCCGGAGATATATCTGGATTTATGTTCTGCCGTTACTTATGTTGGTTTAAGCACATTGCGTATTCCAATGTGTAGTACTATTAAGCTTCTACTTTGTATAGAGGTTTAGTTGTTTATTGGGAACCAAAATTCTTTATGTTAAAATTTTAAATAAACCTAAACAATGTAATATTAAATTATTAAATTATATATATGAAATAAAATTACAGTATAATATTTTCAAATTAATATTTAATTTGTACTGAATTTTTTTCTTTAAATATTAATGTAAAATTTTATTTCAGAAGACCTATGTGTATATGTAGTCTATTAAATAAAGTGTTTAATATTAAACCCATTTCTACTATTTGACTTTTGTGATAATATTATCTAATGCAACACTACAAGTAATCTATTCTTTCTAGGTGAATAAGTGAGAGTATTTAGTACTACTTCTACTACCAATGTAACCTACATATAGAAATATCTATTCCATTTGTTGTATTATTTGTCTTATCAAGTGTAGCTAAATTTCGTCTCCCAATGTCTGCTATTAATTAGCTTCTCCATTTGTATAGAGTTTTTGTTGTGTATTGGAAATCTAAACTTTTTATGTCAAATACTTCAAGTAATTTAAACAACATAATAAAAAATTATATTTATCTTATTATTATAATTTATAATTTTCTGCCACATGTTTAAATTAAAAAAAATAGAAAAATAATATTCAATAATTTTTTTAATAAAATAAATGATAAAATATAATATGTTAAAAAAAATTAAAAATACATTTTTATTTGAGGCCCGCATAATAAATGTATGAAAATAAACATATAGGTTACAATTAAATAATAATTAAAAATAATTTCAATTTCTTGACTTTTTATATTTTTTTCAAAATGTATTATTAATGTAATTAATATAAATTTATTTACTATTATTGGAAAACAAAATTTATAAAGTTAACCTGAATTTGCTGCATAATTTATCAACATTAGCTAACTCAAAATAAAAATCTGTTTTCAGTAACTAATTTCTATAAGATAACCATTTATTTAGGTGATTTGAAAATTTTTGAAATTATTGTGGAACTATCCACTAACAAAAAAACCGTTTATCCACAACGTTGTATCCCACATTAGTTTAAACTACTATTTCCTTCGTATATTAACTTATAACTCACATACTTATTCATACTATTCATAAGTCCTCAACAATTGATTTTCTTTGAAATGGCTGAATCTTCTCAACGCTTTCAGGTAACTGAGAACTAAATTTTTTCGTTTGTTCTTATACAATTTCAATTTTATTCCTTTAAATATTGTTATAAATTATATACTAAGTTCTTTCATTGTTTAACAGAAAAGAAAGAAAAGAACACTAGACTCTATTATCGTACTTGACAATTCTAAGTACTAGTGGACTATAAAAGTTCGGGTTATTCGTATGTGGGATTTTCATGGAGATAGAGAAGACAAAAAAACCAAAGAAAAGGCTAGAACATTGATATCTAGAAATTTAATTGTTGTTGATGATCAGGTAATTTATATTTCTTTATAAATTGTTAATATATATATATATATGTGTCCATATATACAGAAAATTATATATAAACACTTGGAATATATATTTTTGATGACTTAAATAATTATAATTTTTTTAGTGCAACCGAATACAAGTTGTGGTCTGGGAGAGTAATATGGCACAGCTTGGTCATTGTTTCTCAGAAGGAGGAATATATATAATTCATAACTTTGCCGTTAAACCATACAAGGACGATCTTATGAAGTGTATTAAGAATGACAATCAGTTGTGGTTATCAAATCATACGACTGTGCAGACAGTTACTCACGATGATGGTCTAATACCAGCACATGAGTTTGATTTTTTGACTATGGAGAGAAACAAGCACTTCTTAAATTATCAGAAAAACACCAGCTTATTGGTATGAGATGTTTGTTAATATATTTAATTTTCATATTATGATATTTTTATATTTTAATTACTTTCAAAATTTTGTAATTAGATGTCATTGGTGTTGTTACTCAAGTTGACTCGCTTATACAAACTCAAAAGAGTGCAGATGTGACACATATATATATTCGGTTCAAAATTACAGATGGCAGGTATGTTAACTTTTTGTATTTAAATACTAAAAATATTTACCTATTTATTTATAAAATAATATTATTTTTATTATATATTAATCATGTCAAATGATGATCTATGCTTTTAGGATAAGTGTGCAAAAGAGTTTGATGATATAATTCACCAATGTACTGCAAAGCCTATTGTGTTGATTGTTGCTAGCTGTAAAATTAATCCTTACATAGGTATGT
This sequence comes from Eryngium alpinum, assembly GCA_032274865.1. Classification (NCBI taxonomy): domain Eukaryota; kingdom Viridiplantae; phylum Streptophyta; class Magnoliopsida; order Apiales; family Apiaceae; genus Eryngium; species Eryngium alpinum. Next base: position 9,980 of record JAUEJK010427305.1, read on the forward strand.
AAATTCATTATATATAAAATTAATACTAAAAATAATATTACTCCTTAATGATTTGATTTACAATTAAAAACTAATACAATCTTTTTCAATCTCATATACTGAAGATAATTTAATCTGTCAAATACAATTTGCACAAGATATTATATCAACTTAGACCATCCGTGTGTCGAGGAAATGCGAACCAGGTTTGAAATTTATTATAAGTATTTTTATATTAATATTTTTTAATTCAAAAATTATAACAAATTCTATACTAATGTCTCAGATCCATGACTCCAAATTTCTACAAAATTACTCCTGCTATGCAGAATCTACAATCAACCTTTGTTATTACACTGGAAGAGTTACTCAAGTTTGATTCTTCACTCTTAAATGTAAAATAATGTCTGTTAAATTTTCTTTATTTTTATGTCATATTACTACTGCTAAATCTAATCTATAATGTCAGCGTCAAGTAACAATACAAGCCACTATTGTATCTGTTGAAAATAAAGGACGATGGTTCTCAGAAGTCTGTAGACAGTGTAAAGATGAAGTTCGGATTGTTGAAAATGAAAGTTACTGTGATAACTGCAAGCGGAATATACCAATACCAGCTAAAAAGTTAGTTAATTTATTATTATGACAAATAATAATTTTATAAAATTATTTTTTTCTCTATATTTTACTAACAATTAAACATGTATATTAGATTACGAGTTGGAGTTGTCGTGGAGGATGATACTGCTGCTGCTGCAATTTTACTTATGGACAGAGAAGTTCAGAAGTTAGTCCGGAAAAATGTATACCAGCTCATTTCTGAATCTAAGAAGGTAACATAAACTTCATACTTCAACATTAGATTAATTTTAGATGAAAACTGATCCTTAAAATTTATATTACAGGAAGGTAATCATAATGAACTTCCAAAAAAAATTGTCGAACTGGAAGGAAAAAAAATCACCTGCACTGTCATTGTTTCGGACGACAACATTGACAATCAATCCACAATGTTTACTGCAATGGATGTTTATGAAGGCTTTGATGTGCATGAAGATTCCACAGATGAAGAAAATGATGTTACAGTAACCGGTAGCTCCTCTCAGGTTTGTTTTTCATACCAAATGTCCTTACAAAGTGTACTACTGATCTGTTCTAAGCACTTACTGCATAAAAAGTTTAATATCTTAGGAAGTATATGCAAATTGTTACATTTGAACTCATTATTACTAAAAATTATACCTCTGCTTATAGTAAAACTCTATCTATTTTAATACAGTTATTTATTCCAAGCAATGTAGCTTCATATGAGTCAGAGGTTGGGTTTAAAACACCTGGAACCTCAAATTCTGCTTCTTCTAAAATGGCTTCAAAATTCACAGCAAACTCAGAGGTAGGAAAAGAAAGTGTGAGTGGCTGTCGGAAACTTGAACTAGATGTCTAATCAACTGGAATGAATCAGAGGCATAGACATATTAAGAAAGAAAAATAAGTTCCATTCTACAATGCTTTCAACTGTATTTGCTTTAGGACTTTGTTTTCAAATGTTTTTGGTTTGGTTGCTGATGAAACTGATGTTCACATAATAACAGTATTTCATTTTTATTTTCTCATCAAAGTTCTGCAAAACAGTTTGCTTTACATTAGATCTCTGTTACTAATAAATAAGATATGTACGTAATAGTTTAAAAAAATACTAAATATCTTATATATATTTATTATTTTTCTTCCATTATACTATTTTATCATTTTAAGCAAATTATGAAATAATTTTAAGATTTTAATATGCCATATATGACATTTATATTTGCATTATTATTAATTTTAAACATATGTATATAGTGTAGATAAAAATTATTAACTGATTTTTTTGTTTTCAGATAAAATACGAGGCAGCAAATATGGAAAAAAAATTAGAGACTTTTTTTACGGCTTGAAATTATGTTGTGTTCAAGAATTATGTGATTTTTTAGAAGATCACGTACTTAAACAGGTGCTTATTTATTATACCATTACAATTACAATACAATATTATTTAATAATTTAATTATTTAGTTTATTATACAAATTATAATACATAGACTATAATCATGATTATTTAATAATTAGTATAAATTTTTCTAACAGAAAACAGTGAAGTGTGTTGCTAAGTTCAAACTTCGCAAGGATAAGACGTCATGGTATTACAATAGCTGTCCATTTTGTTCGGCAGAAAGCATTTTTTGTTACGGCTCCCATAGATGTGATTCATGTCATCGAATTTTTCAAAATGTTACGAAGAGGTATAATTACTCTTATTATTATTTTACGTTTGATTATATGTTAAACTATTAGTACATTAAAATAATTTTTAAATTTATTTTACTCAAAAATTATTTATTAAATTTAAAATTTTTTAAATAATAACTACTTTTTTTATAATAATTTTTTTTTGTCTCAGGTACAAAGTGAATGTGTACTTACAAGATGATCAAAAGTCGATCGAAGCTACTTTAACTGATCCAGTTGGTCAGAAATTAACATTTTATTCGGCTGACGAACTTCTTAATTTAATGCCCAAAGATGAAAGAAACTTCGGCTGGCCAAAGATTTTAAAATCTCAGCAACAGTATTCATTTCTTTTCAGAGTTCTTATTTTTGAAATTCGTTTACGAGGAATTGTAAACAGAAAAATTAGTTGTACAAACATTGAATATTTACAATAAATATAATATTTAAACTTTTATTAATTAATATTTTTATATTTAAAATTAAATAAATTAAAGACTTTTAATGCCCGCACGCGAAGCGCGGGTAAGGGTGACTAGTATTATATAAATTCTGAACCTTCTGATTATACGGTAAATTAATACTTGTCAATTAGGATTAGAAATCCAATTCGGAATTTAATTTTATACCTCGACATTACTTGTCTCAAAAGTAGTTCCAAATTTTTTCACAAAAATGACCCTACCACAAAATAGAAATGATGCGACTCTTGATTGTTTTGCCGTGTTGTAGAAATATTTCACCCTGTTTGTGTATCACTTATAAGTGACTTCAGCTTATAAGTTAAAAAAAGGTAACAAATAGGTACTTTTTTTTTCAAGCTTCCACGTATAAAGCAATTTCAAGACCAGCCAAATAACCTAACTTAAAGTGAGAAAACCATTGTTAAGTGAAAGCTTGAAAAAAAATTATCTATTTATTATTTTTTTTCCTACTTATAAGCTGAAGCCACTTATAAATGATATTTATGGTAGTACGATTTTGGGTTTTGAAAATTTGATAGTGTATAACAAAGTGGGAGATTGCCGGTGTATAATTAGGAAAATTGAAAGTTAAATTCTATATTTATTTATTTATTGTCTCTACATCTCAATTTTATATATTCTAATATGCTATTTCTATTATATTATATAAGATATTTAAATTTAGGTCTTTTTAAGGCGCACATTAAGCAGTTAAGCATTTAATTTGTGTATAAGTTATATTAAAAATTGAATTTTATTATGATTAACATAATGTGTAGTCTGTAAAAAAAATATTAAATAAAAACAATTGAAATTATATAAATGTAGGGGGTCTTCATTTGTTTGCCTAAAAATGTACAATTTTCGACATAATTTATACACAAACTTAAATGTTAAGTTAGAAAATCCCTTTAAATTTATATTTTTTTATATATAAAAATATAATTTATCGTTAAATTTTTGTCTTAAATTTGTTTTTGTCCCCTTGAGCTGAAATTTTCCTTTCTTATTCATTTATAATATAAACAATATATAATATATAATATGATAATATATACTGGTTGTTTCCGCTTTGAACAGAAAAGTCGAGAAAATGAAGGTGATCTACGTGAAAGAGAGCTCTGTTTGATTCCACTATCAGTAACACGAGAATTAACCAACGACGATCACTTTTAAATTTTTGATATTAGATTAGCGTAGTTATAATTTTACTATAGAACAAGAATTTGTTCACTATCACTTAAATATATGTAACAATATGAATTGTATAACGTTCTGATTCTAAATTTCTTATACAAAGTTAAAAAATAAATAGTTAAAGTTTAATTTTATCATTTATTTTGCTAAATTAAATTATAGCTTCAATTGATAGG
>JAUEJK010427408.1:0-14062 GCA_032274865.1 Eryngium alpinum
ATCTTGCGGTCGCTTATTCATAGTGAGCAGAGATTCCAGTACCACTGGAAGTGTGAGCCTACTCAGACTTTTATGCTTAGCTTCGCAGATGATCTTCTGTTGTTATGCGGGCCTGACCCAGTGTCTGTTTCTGTTTGTCGGAGGGGCCTTGACTTGTTCGGAGATCTTTCGGGCCTTAGGGCTAACCCTGTAAAGAGTCATGCCTTTGTATCTAGCAGTGCTTCTCACTTGGGCGGATCCCTCCGTTCTTTGGTTGGTTTTCAGGAAGGACATCTTCCTGTCCGTTATCTTGGAGTCCCTCTGGTATCGAGGAGTCTCTCCATCCGAGATTGCGCCCCCCTGATCCTGAAGGTGGAGGAGCGTGTGGGTTCGTGGTCAAACAAGTTGCTGAACTTTGCGGGTAGGGTGCAATTTATTCGTTCGGTTCTTTCGAACATGAATTCTTATTGGGCAGCAGTCTTCATTTTGCCCAAAGGAGTCGTCCTCCATATTGAGCGGCTGATGAGGCGTTTTCTTTGGTATGGCTCGTCTGATAAAGGTCATGCAAAGGTTGCCTGGGTTGATGTTTGCAAGCCAACTGATTTTGGAGGTTTGGGTATTAGGCCGTTGGTTCAGGTAAATCAGGCTCTTTTGTGTCGGCATATTTGGGCTATTCTTGCTGAGGAGGACAGTTCTCTATGGGTCTCTTGGGTTTGTATACAGCGCCTGCGGGGTAAGTCTTTCTGGCATATATCAGTCACTTCTTCGACTCCGTGGGTTTGGCGGCAGCTTCTGCAGCTTCGTCATCTTCTAGTCCATGCATTCCATTATCGAGTTGGTCCCGGCAATAGGTTCCTTCTATGGCAGGACCCTTGGCATCCTAGGAGTCCATTGCTCTCTTCTTTTTCGAGAGGTCCTTTAATTTGCGGGCTTCCTAAAGATTTCCTCCTTTCAGAGGTTATTGCTGATGGAGAGTGGTCTTGGCCGACTCAGTTTTCTTTGGAGGTTAGGGAGATTTCTGAGTAGCTTCCGGAGATTCATAGAGGTCGAGATGTCATTCAGTGGAGATGGCATTCGTCTGGTCGGTATTCTTCCGCCTCTGCCTTTCAGAATCTCCGGCCTGATATGGGGCCTAGGCCTCCCTGGGTTACCTTGCTTCATGGTCCGGGGAAGATTCCCTGGAATTCTTTTATTCTATGGTTGGCTTTTAGGGAGAGGTTATCCACCAAGGATAAGCCTTGGTGTGGAGGTGGCTCGTTGTCTTGTTGTCTCTGTCAGGGGGAGATGAATCTCATTCTCATCTTTTCTTCTCTTGCCCCTTCTCGACAGAGTGTTTGCGCCGAGCTCGAAGGGAGCTCAATTTCTCGTGGCCTTATGCTGATGAGTGGCGCTCGGGGATTTCTTGGGCCTCTAGAATATGGAAGGGGAAGCATTGGGTTAATGTGGCCTATCGTCTGTTTCTGGCTGCTTTGGTTTACTCTATTTGGCAGGAACGGAATCAGCGGGAGTTTCAGGGTGTTTCTCGTTCCCCTTCGGTGGTTTTCGCTCTTGCTCGGGACATGGTCAGAGACAGGTTGGTTACTTGTCGGATTAGATCAATCCAGGCTATTGTTATACGCCGCATTTGGAAGATAGCATGGTAGTATCTAGTTGCATTATGCACTATGCATTATGTATTTTGTATAATGTTCTGGTTTTGTTTTATCTCTTGTGGCTTTTTGTTGGTGGTGGCTAGGGGTTTCATGTCCTAGTTCATCTGATAGCTCCTTCGCGTTGCATTGTTCTCCCTTTACTTTTAATGAAACTAATGAAACTGACCTTTACCAAAAAAAAATGCTCCTATTATTGATTCTCCAATTTATCAATCCTTAGGAGAGCCAACTATTCCTATCTCAACTGAGATGATTGTTGAGGAGAGGACAAGTGATTCTTTCATTGATACTTTCATTAACTTGTCACATTACTCTCAACAATGGAAACTGCACCTATCACTGCACTTGATGATATAGTGACAACCTGTCAAGAGACTACAACTTGCTTTGCAGCACCAGTTTCCATTTCTCAATAGCCACAACTCATGAAGTTGTTATGATAGAGCTAAACACTCCAATCTATACACCATCAACATTCATAATTCCTTCTTCTAAACATCACATAAGGAGAGGGATGCAGTTTCTTCTTTAGTTTCATTACCATAGGTGCTCTACAAACCCACTGAAGCATGTCCCTTCAAAGGAACTACATTGCCTCAACTCACAGTTGCAGAACTTTCAGTGGCAAAGTTCTTAGCTCAATTTGCAACTGGAGTGGTTTCACCATCATCTTCTTCACCATCTCCAATTTCCTTGGCTGAATTTGAGAGTGTCAAAACTACTCTTGTAGTTTCTATCCCCATGACAACTCTTGAGGGACCCATAGCCGTGGAAATCACCACCTCTCAAATATTTTCTTCTCCCTTACTTCTTTCACTGCATCTATAACACCTCAACCAACATCACTGCCACCATCCAAAATTCCAACCCTAGATATTACTAGCCTTCAAGCAGAATCTCCTAGGGACTCGGATCAAAGCAGTGATGCCCCTCCACTTCATGCTGAGGGGTTTCTTGATAATGATTTCTCTCCTCAAATCACTGCTGCAAAAAGAGTGATCCAGGACAACCTAAGGTGGCTTATGGCTGAAATTGAAGATCCCTCCATAATCTCTAACATTCACCAGCTTGTTGTTCGTAATAGAGGTGCTTCAAGATGAATTTTTATCGTCAGATGATGATTACTTCTGGGGTTCAAAAAATGGAAGCCAAAGTTCATAAGCTTCAAACAGATGTCTCTAGTCTTCAGTCTGTTCAAAGGGATATCTCTAAGCTCAAGCATCTCTTCTTGTCAGTTGTATCATCTTCTTCCTCTCTCTCGCAAAGCTGATGCCAAAATCGGGGGAGAATAGTGATAAGGATAATGAAGATGAAGACAGATTTGGGGGATGAGGAGGAAATATGTATACTCGGGAGAAGGAGTGTGGAAATAAGGGTGCTGACAATGAAGATTCTAGGGAACCTTCTGAATCTGAGCCAATGAGTAATAAGGAAGGAAAAACTGCTACAGGTGAAAGAACTACAACTCCACAACAATCTGGTCCTATGGAATTAGTTGCAGGACTTTGCACTGGATGTATGCACAAGAAAAAAGGTATAATGGAATCAACTCTCAAAGAGCAAATGTGGAAAGGAATGCCTTTAGGCTCTGCTACCCAAAAGATCATTCAGAAGAAGGATGGAGTGAGAAAAGAAATAGTTCTTCTGTCACTATTCAGGATAAGTCTGATGAGCAACCTAAGGCAAGGCAATCAATGAAAAGATCTGCAAGGCAAACAAAGTCGAAAGTAGTGCAAGTCAGTCAGACAGAAGATCTGCAAGGTTCACAAGCTTAGACTGTTCCAAAAAAGGAGATAACTATTGAAGAGTTTATTGCTCAACTTCATCAACAAGATCTGCTACAGCTTGGGGAGGAAAGGAGAAACAGATATGTCTCTAAGAACAAGGAAAATCTTGCAACTTTCTTGCTATTGGAAAGAGAAGGGAACTTGTGTCTTGATGAAGAAATTGATGTTAATCCTAAAGTTCTAAGCAGGAATGAAAAGACACAGTTAACCAAGCTCAAGAACAGAGTAAACAAAGCAAGGAAGGCTGCTAAGAAGGAAGAAATTTGAAGAATTAAAAAAGTTCTTGTGGAGGCAGAATCTATCATAAATTTCTTCAGTTAACAAACTGCATCAGATCAATCAACTAAATCCAACTACTCAAGTTGGTTTAACCTCTGACATAGCTCATGTTGAGAAATCTACCCAAAGCACTGCACCAGTTAGATCACAAGCTCAAAGAGCTGCAGCTCTTACTCCTCAAGTTCTAAAAAAAGATGAAGAAAGAAGATTCCTCAAGATAGTTGACTCAATCAATGGAGTAGTCAATTCTCATAAGGAATTTTTTGGAATCCTCATAAACAAGAATGGAAACTCAATCATGAGGAACTTGGAATGGTTTTTTCAACAGTCTTCATCAGATCTATAATTTCTCCATTTCCTGATCAGAGATCCTACACCAGTGTCCAAGAGATTCAAGAAAGAGATCAATGATGTCTTGAACAAAAGGGTTGTTAAGTCTGTAAAGTCAAATACTTGCAAAATAGAGATTGATTAGAAAGATGGACAATCAAGTACATGAATGCAAATGGGGAAACCAAGGAGATTGACTGGATGGGAAAAAAGGATACAATAGGGAGGGAAGAACTACAGAACCTAATCAATATTCTTGACACTCTCAAAATAAAAGAGGCCAAGAGTATGAAGTTCATAGCAGAGGGAAAACTAAACTTTAAGGAAAAAGAAGAACAATCTGGGAAGCAAGCTCTGGTTGAATAAATTGATCCAACAAAGTTCATGGGCTCACTTGGAAGACCTGGAATTGGAATGGGATCGAGCCAAGATGTTGAGGAATCAAACCAGGTTGTTGTTGAGGAAACTGGGATGCTAACTGCAGAGGAACAAGAAGAAGCCAAGAAACACTAGACTACTCCATAGCCTTCAGAATCTAAGTCTTAGAGACTTTTTCTAGCAATTACAGTTTGTTGATATGCACTTTCTCTACATCAACTGATCTCAAAGGCTTAGAGCCATTAGGTCATGTACCTTTAAATATTTATACAGTTTTACTTTTCACTTCATGTCAATATCTTTGTATATACATTTTGCAAGTATCGAGGAGAAGTAGAAAAGAGTGTACAAAAACTGCTGAGTTGAAAAATCAATGAAGGAGGAGTTGAAAATTTTACTTTACCTGTACAGAAATTGTTTATTCTTTTAATTATTTATTTATTTGGTTTTGGCATCATCTTTGGTTTCTCATATGTTGTGATAAGTGAAATGTCATTATTTCACATTGAGACATTGCATTTAAAACCAACCAAATGCACAATAGACTGGGATGATAAGAAGAAACCAAGATACGAATTCTAGCAACAACAAAAATTAACAAGGACATGCAGATCAAGATAAAGAAACTTAATGTGCCCAGAGTAAAGGTATACAACTCACATACACCATAAAATAAAAACACTTCATTCAAAAAATGGGAAGGCCACACCATCAACTAGAGCATTTAAAAACTTAATCAGCATATTATTTATTAGTTTATGATCATATGTCACAAAGTTAATGAACATTGCGAAAATGGGTTCCAATGGTGCAGACAGAGAGCTCTCATCAGTTAGCAAACTATTGATTGAAGTCTGAGATATAGAGTTTCCCCTAAGGCACAATAATCACCTTAAACATTACTATCTTGTAGAGTTTGTTCCTTAGCCACTCATTTCTCTCCTAAAAACTATAGTGTTTCAAGTTATCAGTTATCATATTGAGATTGAGCTAACTCTCTATAGAGAAATCTTCTATAGGGTTTATTGCCATAGAAGTGATAATACTTCTCGATCGGGATTTCTATCACAGAGAAACATATACAAACTTTAAAATGGACAAGGTTCCTTTCAGATGCAGAGAAACAAGTCAAATTAAGAATTTCATTGAACATTCTTTACATAAAGAACAATGTGCCGATTGGGTGGGAATCGATTCTGACTTTGGTTTTTCGTAAAAAAAGAATAAGATAAGTAAAACATGAACTAATACTTAGCAGTTTTAATCAAAGCTAAGTAAAACATGTCAAGAATAGTTTATATCAACCAAGTTAGCACAAGATTTCATATCAATTCATGAACTCATATAGTGTTTGACCAACAAGAATCAGTGGAGCATGCACAAATTCAGAGATTCAAGTAGACATATGACGTGTAGGTATCAACAAACATATCAGATTCCGAACGAAGTGTACACAAGACATCATAGTTTGTAATTGAACAAGAGTTAAAAGATATCATGAAGCAAATATGACATGTATTCGAGTGTCAAATAGACACAGACCTTAAACATTAATGTAATCAAAAGATGAGAAAATGCTAGACAAGATATGAGTGAACTCTAGTCTCACTACACCAATTTTTGAAAGAATAAGATGCCCTAGTTTTTGGACTTTGTTCAATCAACCAGTAACAAACACACAAGGATAGATTTCAAAGTGAATACATATGACCCGAAAGCTCTAGAAACAAAATCCAATCAAAGAACATGAAGTTCTTGTTTATAAAATTAATGAAAATCCAAGATATTAATATAAAAACATACTAGCTACCATGATCATGAACTAATGTCAGAGCCCTTCACAAGAAAATTACACACATATTATGATAAAAATATATTGGAACTAAAACATGTTTTATGTTCTTGTTTATAGGGGATGCTCAAAGATGATGGTTGAGTTTCATCAGAAGGCAGCCACTGACAAAATAGTATCACACATCTAATACCCCATTCTAATCATCAAATGAAAAGTTAAAAATAACAATTAAGACTTACAGATGAGGACGACGAATCAATCAACATGAGCAGCAGACGATAAATTCTTGGAGAGTGAATTTGCGACCAAGAGAGAGAATTCTAAGAGAGAAACATCTGTGACATCCACAAAGAAATTACGACCCGGAGAGAGTCTACGGTCGCCGGAGGGAGAAACTGCGAGAATCGAAGTCCGAAGAGAGACTGCAGCCACCAGAGAGAGAGACTGCGATAATCGAAGCCAGGAGAGATAAGGCCACCGGAGAGAGAGACTGCGATAATTGGAGCCCGGAGAGACTATGGCCGCCGGAGGGAGAGGAGCGTGAAGAAGATCAGAGGAATCGCGAAGTTAGGGTAAGCACAAGATAAATGTAAACACCCCGATTTGGGGTGTTATAAAATTGGGAGGATTTAGTTGGACTGAAAACCTCATCTAATCCTCCTAAAAAACCTGAAAACCCAACCTTCTTTTTTTTCAAATAATCCAAACACGGGTTTTTAATTTTTAACCCTTCTTAATCCGACCCGACCCTCTCAAACCCTACAACCAAAGAAGCCCTTAGAGGTTTGACTTTTGATTTTGTTCTAGGCTATCTAGTATGTCGGAAGCTTTGTGTAGAGTTAGACGCTGAAAACAAGCTTTGTTTATTTTTGTAGAAAGAGTCTTCTCATATTTCTATATATTAGGTTCTTTATTTTAAATAAAACGTATTCTTTTTATATCATTTTCTTATCTCAATGATAATGATAATAATTATTTTTTTACGAGTATAGAAACAATTAATATAAAAAAATTAAATATAACTTGCCTAGGTTTCAAAAAGGTTTATGTAATGACACTATTGTTAAGATAAATTACTTAAACTCTCCTTAAGAAATTGATACGCAAGTGTCATGTAGTTACATAACACTACACTTACAAGTTGTTGGGCCTAGAATTTTCTATGTATAAATTTTACACTGATGACTACGTGTGCAGCTGACGACTGTGATTATTATTGACGACTGTACATGTGTAGGCTCATGGAGCTGACCGACGATTGTATGCACACGACAGTACAAACTTACAACTAAGGAAGCTTGGACTTGGTCAAGGTTTGACTTATGGAGTAAAATCAGGGACGACTAGTAGTTTAAACTGATGGTGTGCGTAAGTCGTCTGCTGGAGGACTGCAGTCAGTTTTGACCGAGTCATATAGCCTTAAAAGTAGGAGAATGTGGCTCATGCAGTTGGAGGAGGTTATCAGTGAATTCAAACTGCAAATAATGTAGCAAAATATCGGGGAAGACTTGGTAAAAATGGGAGAAACGTGCATACCTCCACAACTGACTTTGGATACCAAAATTGTACTCATACAAATACCGACGAGTGTAGTACAGTTAGGGACTTTCTGGCAGATTTTAGTTTTCTCCACATTTGTACTTGAGCTCTCTTGTAACCTCACAAATCATAGTGCATAGTTAGCTGGATTAAACTCCCACCCGCGGTTTTTACCTCATTGGGTTTTCCGCATCACCAAATTGGTTCTTGTTCTTGTTTTCATTTGGTATTCTTTATTTTTATGCAGTCGTCCTTGGATTTGTTGTTTGATTTTCATTTACTTTACAATTGCTTAGTATTGGATGATGACCAGTAGGATGACGGGGCGGGGGTTGGTGAAACTATGAAGCAACAATCACATAAGGAGACAACGAGGCAAAACAAGTCGGCAGGAAAGCAGAAGGCGACGGGTGCAGGAACGACGACTGACAAGTCTCAGGGAAGAGTACGTAAAGCGGGGTTAATGAATGATGTGACAGGCTATGTCGACAAGAAGTTTGACATGATAATGGAGATGATACAACGTGTTCCTGGGATGCCAAGGCCCTTGGAGAAGGCGACGCCGATGAGTTATGCAGACTCGCCTTTTACAGACAATATTGCTATGATGGATGTTCCTAAGAAATTTTCAGTTCCATACATGCGGATGTACACGGGGGTGACGAATCTACAAGAGCATGTCGCGCAATACAAGCAGAGGATATTTTCGGTGCCGATCTCGAAGGAGATGAGGGAGGCATGTATGTATAAAGTCTTTGGGTCTACATTGGAGGGACCAGCATTGCTTTGGTATGGGAGACTCCCCAACGAGTCCATAAGCTCATTTGCAAACTTGGTGGATGCCTTCAATGCACAATACGCAAGTAGTAGGGAGTTCGAGAAGACGACTAGTGATTTATACCGTATGCTGAAAAGGCCTGGTGAGCCGTTGAGGGGGTACTTGACGAGGTTTAACACGGAGAAGGTGTCAATCAGAAATTGTGACGTGTACATGGCTATTGAAGCCTTTCGATAGGGTCTTCAAAAAGACTCACCTTTGTATGACGAGTTGACAAAATATCCTTGTAGTACATTGGAGCATGTGCGGGCAAAGGCTATGGCGCAAGTACGACTGGACGAGAACAGAATGAGAGTTTTGGACGAGTACAGCAGTCTTATTAAGAAGGCTATTCCTACTGCATCTAGGGATAACCGTTTCAAACCTTACGCCAGGACGACTCGTGATAACAGGGGGATGAATGCAGTACATGGCAGGGCCGTCTAGAGGAGTGATCCGACTCTGCCACCACGGATTGACAGTTATGGATTCACAATAGGTGTGACGTCTCTGCTCAGAGAGTTGAAGAAGTTGGGGAACATTGTCAAGTGGCCTACAAAGACGAATAAGCCGAAAGCTAACCCGGAGTCCAAGATATGGTGTGAATTTCATGTGGACAATGATCATAGGACGACTGGTTGTGTAGCTTTGAGGAAGGAGGGGGAGATATTGGTGAGAAAGGGATACTTGACGGAGTTTATGCCAACTGCAGGAAAATAACATGCTACAGCCGACACGATGAACATTCATGGACCTTTGTCGCCTCCTCCACACAACGGTATAATTGGTTTTATTGCAGAAGGATCTGACGAGTCTGGGGTGACTTATTCACAGGCTAAACATATTCCAAGGGAACATAAAAGAAGGTCGCCTACTCGGATCTGAACAAAGCATTCCCAAATGATCCATTCCCTTAACTCCATATTGACATGATGGTAGATGCGACGACGGGACATGAGCTTTTAACATTCCTTGACGCCTCCAGTGGCTTTAATCAGATTCAAATGCACCCTCCTGACAAGGAGAAAACGGCTTTCATGATGGAGACGGGGATATATTGTTACTTGGCCATGCCGTTTGGCTTGAAAAATGCTGGTGCTACATTTCAACGACTTGTTAACATGATGTTTAAAGATCAGATTGGGAAAACCATGGAGGTGTACATAGATGACATGGTTGTGAAGTCTAAAAGTGCTGCAGATCATGTACGGGACCTGCCGAAGATGTTCGACATCTTATGGGCATACAACATGAAGCTGAACCCGGCTAAATACAATTTTACCGTCTCATCGGGTAAATTCTTGGGACACATAGTTACAAGGAGTATAGAAGCAAGTCCAGAACAAATAAAAGCCATTTGTGAGTTGATGTCTCCAACATCGGTGAAAGAGGTCCAGAGGTTGACGGGTCGGGTAGCAGTTTTGAACAGATTCATTTCCAAGTCGTCAGACAGGTGCAGACTATTTTGAGATGTGTCAAAGAAGAATAAGGGGTTCACATAGACGACTGAGCATGAGGAGGCCTTCCAACAGCTGAAATAATACATGTCATCACCTCCATTGTTATCAAAGCCTACTCTAGATAAGCCTTTATTTATTTATTTATCTGACCATACAGTTAGTGGGGTGTTGGTCAGGGAAAAGGCAGATAACTCCCTATTTATTACGTTAGTAAAAGCTTACTTGACACAGAGACTCGGTACTCGTCACTTGAAAACTAGTGTTGGCTTTGGTGATCACGTCTGTCAAGTTGAGGCCATACTTTGAGTCGCATAAAATTATTGTGATGATAAATTATCCACTCAAAATGGTGCTTAGAAAGCCGGAATTGACGGGTCGGATAACAAAGTGGTCAGTTCGGTTGAGTACATACGACATAGCATATTAGCCAAGGGCAGTAATCAAACTGCAGGCCTTAGCTGATTTTGTGGTGGATTTCAGCCCGAGTCAGTTGACGAAAGTTAAACAGGAGTTGAAACAATTGATGGCGACGACTGAGGAGAAGCCGTGGTTGTTGTTTATAGACGGTGCGTCAAATTCCAGTGGAACGGGTCTGGGACTCGTGCTAAAATCGCCACAGGGGATACAATAGTACAGTCGGTATGTTGTGAGTTCAAAGCAATGAATAATGCAGCGGAGTACGAAGCATTGATTGTGGGCTTGACGGCTGCAAGGGATTTGGAAGTGGAAAGTATACAGGACAACTGCGACTCATTGTTGATCGTCAACCATGTCAATGGTACCTACATTGCCAAAGATCAAAAGATGATGGAGTACCTAGCCGTGGTTAAGGGATTACAAGTGCAGTTCAAATCCTTTAACACACAACAGATCCCGAGGGAGCAGAATACGCAAGCCGACGCCTTAGCCGGCTTGGGATCAGTTATACGCAGCATGGATGTGTCGACGATACCTATTGTACATTTCTTGACTCTGGATACAGAAGGTGAGAAATTGATACAGACTGTTGTACTTACTACATATGCAGACGACTCCACAGAGTTGACGGGTTGGACAAAACCCAACATCGACTACTTGGTCAATGACATTAAGCCTACTGATCCCATAGAGGCAAGGGTGCTTAGGATGAAAGCCTCAAGGTTTGCAGTCGTCGATGGGGTGTTATTCAGGAGGTCAGCTGCAGGACCTTTGCAAAGGTGTTTGGAGAAGGATGCTGCCATGAAAGTGTTACGTGACATTCATGAAGGTGAATGTGGTAATCACACCAATGCACGGAATTTGGCAAACAAGGTCTTATGGATGGGTTACTTCTGGCCGACTCTAAGGCAGGACGGCTTTGATTACATAAAAAAAGTGCGATCCTTGCCAAAGGCACGCACCCGTCTCATATCAACCTAGGAATATCTACACCGATTGCTTCTTGGCCTTTCATGAAGTGGGGAATGGACTTAGTCGGTAAAATGCCAACTACACCCGGTTAAAATGTATTTTTCTTGGCATTGACGGATTATTTATATAAGTGGATTGAGGCAGAGTCGTACAAGCAGGTCACAGACAAAGAGGTGATATCTTTTTTAAAGTGCAATATTATCACCAAGTTTGGAGTCCCGTCGGAGATAGTGTGTGACAATGGATCTCAGTTTGTATGTGCCAAGACGGAGTCCTTTTGTCGTCAATGGAACATTACCTTAATCAAGTCGACTCCCCGTTATCCAAAGGCGAATGGGCAGGCCGAGTCAAGCAACAAGATCATCATCAACAATCTTAAGAAGAAGTTGGATGCTTATAAAGGTCGTTGGGCGGAGGAATTGCCATGGGTGTTATGGGCAGACAGGACGACTCCTAAGACGGCTACAGGGCAGACTCATTTTTCCTTGGTGTACGGAGCTGAAGTCGTCCTGCCTACTGAAGTGATGGTCCCAACTGCACGTTACGGGTTGTTGACGACTAAAAGGAACAAGGGTAAATTAGGATGTGATATTGATACAGTCGACGAGTTAAGGGATATGGCAAAGATCAGAATGGCCGCCTATCAACAAGGGGTTACAAGGAGCTAGAACTGTCATGTCCGACTTAGAACTTTTTGGGTAGGACATCTTGTTCTAAGAAAAGTCTTTCAAAATACGGCTGACCTTAATGCAGGAAAGTTTGGTGCGACTTGGGAAGGTCCGTATTTGATTGACGGAGTCGTAGGACAAGGGGCATATCGACTGCAGACACTTGATGGAAAGATGGTACCGCAGAGTTGGAACGCCATCCATCTCAAGGCATATTACGCGTAATTCTTTGCTTAATAGTACTTTATCTCTTATGCTTTAAATAATCAAACATCTTAGTACACCTGTCCTTTAGGTGGGCCTTTTTTAATTCTGTACATGTTAATAGTACTGTAGACGACTATGTTATTGCTCAATAATATACGCGTATATGTTATGCCTTTATTTACTTGTGCAGTTGACTTATGCTCACATGATTATATCACTTCTGAGTTTTTATTCTTATAACATGAATATCATATACTTGACATGTCCAACTGTATTGATATTACAAATATGATCCGACGACTGTCCAGGTCGACTCAATCTAGTCTGTACAGAGATAGAATATTTCTTTCACATATACATTTTTAAAATAATTGTACATCTTAATAACATACAATCAATATCAAGTATATATTGTGACTGTTACACGATAACTAGGAGGGATGCCTCCACAAGTTATCTACAATTACGACACGCACATTTACAATTTACAAATACATTGAACATAACTTATTTAACAATTACGAGTAGCTACTCACAATATAAATAAAATACAATACATAAGTACAACACATAACAATCACATAACAACTACATATACACTAACAGGCACTTCTGCCTACTATCGACGCGCACACAATTTGACGAAGTCATGCATATGCGACTTCATAAGAAGTAACGTTCAACTCTGCGCTCAACGGTATACCTGGAAGGATGGTATGCAAAATGTAACGTGATTGTTGCTACTTGATAAATAAATTATAATAATGCATGGACAAGCTACGAAAATAATCATAACAGGAATGGACAGTACCCATTAATATCATTACTACGAGCTGCAAAACAAATCCAACATAAGCCACAACCTTGTTATCACAAGGGGAAACACAAGTGCTTCTCCAACAAGAGAAAAAAAACCAACAAGTCAGGTAGCAAAAACAACGACAAAAGTACGAAAAATAAAGAGATTACAAGTCTCCTGAGGTCCAGTTATTTAAAGAACAGAAAATAAGAAATCCTAAAATTAGGGACGACAACACATGGCGTAGTTAGAACGCCGCCCAAGGTCCACCATCACCATTCCTAGACTTAACATCATCAGGTGATGCACCTGCCACATTATCTTTGGGGGACTGGTCCTTGTCGTCCACACCACCTGTAAGTTAGCTCCCCTCACCTTGTTCACCAACAGGTTTAGAAGCCGTGTCCTTAGTCTCCTCGAATTCCAACACAATCTTGTCCTTAGGATAATCCCTATTCAAGATGGTAACACAAGCTTCCAAGTCCCATTCAGCCCACTCACCTTTGCGATGTTCAATCATCATGTTAATACGCTCCCTCATAATCTGCTTTTTCTCCTGTTTTTAAACCTTAAGCACAAGTGTTTCGTTCAGGCTCTCCACACTCTTAGCAAACTCATCATACTCCTCCTGTATGGTGTTCCTCTCGAACACAGCTTTATCTCGTTCGTTCTGCAGTTCGGCATTCTTCAGGCAATACCTTTCAATGTCGGTCTGCATGAAATCATAATGGTTGCCGATCTGTTTCGCCTCGGATGCAGCTGCTAGGGATGCTTGAAGGGACTGCACATAAAGGTATCGCGTTAGAACCATTATGAGGTAATGGAGGTAAATTTTAAATCAATAAATACATACGTGAAGTGCATAGGCGGAGGAGTGCTCAAGCATCCGTTAAAGGGACATGTTGGTGTTAGGGTATACTGAACTATTCGTTTGAAGTATATTTTATTTCCGACCATTATTGATTGAGAATCATTTATGTGTT
>JAUEJK010427511.1:0-14060 GCA_032274865.1 Eryngium alpinum
GACACTGATAGTGAAAACTCAGTCAATGGACCATCACCATTTGAACCTATAGATGATCAAGAGGTGGACTCATCCATTAATAATGATAATGATGCCATTTCAATGTTGGAGTTAGAAGTGGATAACATTAATGATGCCATTTCAATGTTGGAGTTAGAAGTGGATAACCTAACACTGAGACTTGAGGACGAAAAAGATAAAGCGGAGAGAACAATATCCATATTAAAAGAGAGAACAAACATGTTCGAGCAAGTTCTGAACCTTGTTTGTAAAGATCATTTAAAGAAATATTGTCTTCCGGAATGGCATGAGGACATGAAAGACTTCTTACAAGAAACCTGAGCTAGAATAGTAACAACTCGAGATATGGTAGGAGAGGTGTTAGGAGAAGAGTAGGGTTTAGTTTATGTGTTTGCTATTTGTCATTATGTTTGTGTTCCTCAATTTGTGTTCTGAATTTGAACCTATGTTCGTTATTCAAGTTATTAATAAAATTTTGATAATTGTGTGTGAACCCTTGTCTTATGTATATTATATATATTTTGCATAAGTTTAAGTATTAATCATATAGGAACTATGCCACAAAGACAAGACCCCGCCATGGCACAACTTGCACAGACCTTAGCACAATTAATCCAAAACCAACAACAGGGACAGAGGAGTACGACTGCAGAGTTTAAGAGACTTAATCCTCCAATTTTTGAAGGATCCACAAATCCATCCGAGGTGGATAGATGGCTTCAAGAAATGGAAAAGATTTTTGAATTACTCGAAAGCACAGATGCGCAGAAAGTGAACTTGGCAAGCTTTCAGCTTCAAGGTAGGGCATACGACTAGTGGCTGATGGAAAAACGAAAAGCACAAAATAATGTAGTTGAAGGTGGGGCGGTAGGTGGAGGTGAGGCAGCGATAACATCCCACATTGAAAATGTGGTGAAGTTTGGAAGGCGTTATAAACACAAGTTCACAACTAATGCATACCTAATCAGCTAGCTTTTTCGGATCGGCCTGTGGTGGGTTGTTGAACGATCCTGGTATGCATTGGGCCTGTGGGATTGGACTTTGGGGCGTTACAATTATGATGTTAATAAGATTAAAATAAATTATAAGGTAAACTATAACATATTATATATATTATTTCAGTATAGTAACAATTGCTAAAGATTGCTTGCAATGAAGTAATCTTCTCATGAAAGTAGCTGAAATTGAAGTGTACAAATAATTAAAAAAAAAATGTTAATTAACCTAGTTGTGAAATTATAGCAACCACAAAAAGTAGCTACCGTTGTTATTGCTCTTAGAGCACCCCAGAATAGCAATGCCCACTTCCGTAAGTTTCTTACCCCACACAACAGCCATATAAGCAATAGTTGTCGTTCTATAAAATTTGGGTAGATTGCTCTGATAGGAGTGGCCAATTATACATGTTTAGATTTATCTTTTATAATTATATGTAAGAATTTAGATTATATAATAATTTAAATATATATTAATAACTTATTTTGTTATTTTACTAAACGAACATTAAAATAAAAAAATTAACTTTCATAAATAAAATATATTATAATATTAAAAGAACTATAATTACAACATAATGACAAATATTTTAAATATTTTGACGAGCATTGTGAAATTGTGAGATACGTTCTACTATTTGTAGTTGGCGAAACTTTTGTTGGTCCGGACTTGGGTGTTTTTCTCGATATAATTTTCATATGCATTGAAATGTTCTTCTCTGCAATTTGGTTGTGCTAATTTAAATGGAGTAGCATATGTGTTTCTCTTATCCTCGACATTCATATTGTGAAGTATGATGCTATGTTCTCATTATTCTCACAAGATCTCCTTCATCACAGACAGGCCCGTCTAGTTTAGAAATTTGCTTCTTTTCCATGTTAGTATTTGGAACATATGGAAATAAGGATTTGCAAATTAATAAGAAAATTTGGATTTGGAACTTTGAGAACTGGAATTCGAATTTTGAGAATTTGAGGGTTAATGATTTGGGATTCATATTTTTAGATAATATATATAAAAATAAAAACATTTAGTAACAAAAATATAAGTATGAAATGAATAAATTTGTATCAATATTTTTAGCCTAAATTATATTACTATTATAAATATATATGTTGTAAATTTATACGTTATACGGTTATTTTTAACGTTTATATTAAGATATATGTCATAAATAATATTTCTATTACGTGCGCATGTATGTATGTATGTATATATATGTGTGTGTGTACATATATATATATAGGGTCCCCATCCAGGGCTATCTTTGGCCAGAAATTTTAACTGGCCAACGTGGATCCGCACCGTCCATTTTTCAATCCAACAGTTTAAAAAAAAAAGATTTTCAGCGCACCCGCTACTAAAAGTCGCGGAATGGTGTCCGCTTAGCGGAACGGCTCACTCATCCGCTACTTTTAGTAGCGGAACATTCAAAGTTAAAAAACTTTTGATTGCTCTCACCTTGCATTATATATATAGCCGGACCCACTTTAATTTTAATTTTCAATACATTTATCTTTTAATTTAATAATTAAAAAAATTTAAAAATTATCTCAAATTTTAACAAATTTTTTTATCTTTAATATGATATCCATATTATATATATTTATATGTATATTTTTTTAGATACATTTTAAAAACAAATAGACATATATAATAAATAAAATTAAAGATAAAAAAATTGTATATGTATAATTATGTATATGTATTATGGGATACGGCTGGTAATTGTATATGTATATTTATGTATAATTTTTTAATCTTTAATTTTATTTATTATGTCTTTTTTTTAAAAATGTATATAAAAAATATACATATAAATATATATAATATGGATATCATATTAAAGATAAAAAAATTTGTTAAAATTTGAGAAATTTTTTAAAATTTTTTAATTATTAAATTATCTAAGAGATAAAATGTATTGAAAATTAAAATTGAAGTGGGCCCGGCTGTATATATAATGCAAGGTGGCAGCAAGCAAAAGTTTTTTAACTTTAAAGGTTCCGCTACTAAAAGTAGCGGATGGGTGAGCCGTTCCACTTAGCGGAAACCCCATTCCGCGGTTTTTAGTAGCGGATGCTCTGAAAATCTTTTTTTTTTAAACCGTTGGATTGAAAAATGAACGGTGCGGATCCACGTTGGCCAGTTAAAATTTCTGGCCAACGATAGCCCTGGATGGGGACCCATATATATATATATATATTAGGTTGATGTTCCTAACTACGTACTTAGGTAATTTACCTAAGTACGTAGTATTAAAAATATGATACGTCATTATTTTATATTTTAGAAAATCTTGTTAATTTCTTTAAGCTACAGACATCCGGGGGGTCCACTATTTTTTAGTATAAATACTTAGGTAAGTCCCTTAAGTACGTACTTGGAGACATTTTTCTCCTTAAAAATATGACACCTCGTTATATTGTAACGTACAGGGTTTTGTTAGTTTCCTTTCATTTACATATTCTAGAAGGAAAGTCTCCTAAGTACGTACTTAAAAGGAGGCGGGCAGAGTTTTTAGAGGGAAGGTAGGGGCCATCGTCCCCTAAAAAAATTTAACTACAAACTTTATACATATAGGGATTTACAGGTGTTCATAGTAAAGTGTCATTCAGCCCGCCTTAAACTTTAATCCAAGTTCTGCCACTTCTTAGGAGCATATATATGTGTATATATATATATATATGTATAATTTGCAAACATGAAGTGACAAAGGAATGAAATTATATGCATGCATGTATGTATGTATGTATGAAGTGACAAAGGAATGGAATTAGGCAGCCCACGAAAGTGGTCATGCCCACACTCTCCCGCCCAACTCCAATAGCAAAACACACCGCTAAGTTTGCCGAGGTCACTTTTGGGATTCCCAAGGTGGACTTGGGCATTTAGTGTGGGTGCTCTTATAATCGAAACGAACCGAAAAAATTGAAAACTTAAGTTTCAAGATATGACAAATTGAACTGAATTGAAAACTCAATTCGTATCCAAGTTAATATTCCCACAAAATATATGTATATTCATATTCTATAGAAAATCTATATAACTCTAACAACTATGTGGGAATTATAATGTTTGAAAACTAAAAACCTAATAAAACCCTAGGTGATTAAGGCCCCAAAACTATTGGCCTTATTACAAATAAGCTAAATAAATTTGACTAGACTACCACATATAACTAATAAATACATCAATTGATTTTCTTTCTACTAAATCTAATACAACTGATAATAATAATAATAATAAGAATAAATATAAATAATAAAATGTATCCCATCAATAAGAATTCACTCTTTAATAATTTTCAACAAAATAATTACTACAATATAATATTAAAAAATTCTTTATTTAACCGATTAATTATGTAATTAATCGTGAAAGATTCTCTCTTGATTTAGTTACTTCAAAACCGACTTTAATAATAAATTTTTACAATAAAGTTACAACTAGTTATTTTATTAAAAAATAGTGTTTTCTATATATGTTATAAATATATATTTTTATATAAATAAATATATATTAATGCATAAAAATTATTTAAAATAATAAAAATATAGTATAAAATGAAAAATAAATATGTTTTTATGTATAACTTACACCCGTTATTTCAAGTTCTTGATAAAACGATTTTAGTATTTACTAGCGGGTTTAATCGTTTGTTCTTTTTTTTTTTCCTTGCGATAGCGGAGATAGTCGCACGTAATAACAGTTTACACAATCTAATTCATTAACAAAACATATAACAAATTGTATAAAGTTTGACATGCTCAAAAATTTACTTGAGCATTCCAGATAAACACGATGCAAATAATAAAAAATCCCATGTTTGAAAGTATGTCTAAAATTGGTTAATCAAAATATAGATACATCTTTTAAAACAAGAAGTTTTGGTCCAAATCCAATGAGTGCCTTCAACTACTCGGCACCATAAGTTAACTCAGTACATCTCTTGGTTTTTTCTTTAATTTATATTTCCGAAAAGGTGGATCTTGCTCTAATAACTATCTTCAACTTATCGTATTATTTTCCCACAAGATAAACTCTGGGTTGCCAAAAGTGTGGAGCAAAATAGCGCATAGCACAGTAACATTCAATACCCTTGTAACTCTCATCAAATGAAATGTTTTTGGCCAAGGTAATTTTGGTGCAAGTGGATTTGTTATGATGAAGAGAATGAACTTCAAGAGAATGGCTACAATCATTGTTACTTCCACTTACAATGTCAGTACAAATAAAGATTTGATATTGAAGATAACTGTTAATGTAACCACTAATGCAATTATTCCAAAGATTTGGGACCAAAAGCGTATCGCGGTAATTATTTAATAAGTTTCTTCTGCTTAAGTTAGGTTAAACACATAAATTTGTTTAATGTCCGCACGATTATGCTCTAATCGCTAATGAAGCTCAAAAAGGGTGTTCTTTAGACTACGAGTCGGTCTTGCCGGAAGGATGAAAGTGACTTACACTGAATGTCGTGTCGTCGGTTGAAGATAAAAGTACATCGAAACCAATTCAATTTAGAATTGGATCTCAACATTCAATTCATATTCATGAAGTGAATCTAATAAAACGGTTTTTTTACTTGTTCCTTTTTTAATATTCTTTTTCCTTTTTGACCATTAGGGCTAAGGCCTTATTTAAAGTTTTGGGTAGAATACAATAATACATACGGGGGCTGACACGTACCAAGAAACCTCCTCCCGTAGAGATCTCTTGATTTCAAAATGTATTGAAGCCTTAGGAAGTAAAAAAAAAAGATCAAGGATGAGTTCTCCGCTCATGCGGGATGAAGCGACACAATTTTGAGAATTCCAGAGAAGTTCACGGCTAGACGTGCGTATCCTAAAACACGAAAAGAGTGGACTTATCAAATTATCAACCGAATGCAAACCTCTACATCATCTAAAGAAAAAAGATTATTGAAAATACAATACATATATATACATATATATACATATATTTTTCCAACAAAAATACAAGATTTTCGCTTTGCATCGAATTAAACAAGATGAACCATCTTTTCTTTTTGCCATTTTGCATTTTGTACATGGAGTTTTAATGTTTGAAGGTGAGAAGAAAGATAAAATCAAAGAGAGTTTCATTGAAATGCTTTAAAGTACTGTTTAAGCATGTCTTAGAAGGGTTAATGCTTGGAACCCAAAATGACTCGATTCTTTTTCCAAATTCCATACGGCATATATTGATTGGCAAGTAGGATGTGCAATCAGTAATTAGGTAACATGACAGAACTATATTTCGATTGTCTGATACCAAACTAAGAAAAAAATTCAAAACGATTACCGAGTTGTATTAATTTTGGTTATGTATAAGACCGAATCATCGAACTAGATACTGTGGTTTAACTTAATCCAATTTAATTACCAAAATTTAGTGTTTATACTGATTAATCTACATAATAAACAATGTGCATCATTGTAATAATGTATCTATGAAAGCTAATTCTGGATGTACTTTTTGTATTCGCTCCTTGTAGTATGGGTAAAAAGAGACAAAACAGATCCAGTAACATAATGCCTAAAGTACTAAAAGATATATAAAACTACCTTACACATGGCCACCACAATTCCCAGGAGTGCTAGTTTTCATAGTTTAGGATTCAAATCCTATTCAAAGAAGATGAGATATTAATTAAAAAAGTAAGTCAATAATCACATATAATTAAGTATAAACGTAACCGGCAAATCATGTAAGAGTATATATTGAGATTAATTCATGTTAGACTTTTGTTTTATCCTTTTAGAGTTTAGAGAAACGAGAACGAGATTAAGAGAAATAAATAGTGCATCAAACCAGAGATCTGACCGTCAATTAATTCTTTGACGGTTAATCGAGAGAAGATACGGGAGAGTTAGAATATTGGGAGGCGAGATTTTGAGAACGAAACGTTAGAAAGAGAAGTATATTTACTATTTGTTTAAATTTGGAGACATAACAAACAAGTAGAACTGCTGAAAAAATAACGTAGTATAAGAATACGATTTTCTCAGTGTTTTTAGTTAAATCGAAAATAGAATCGAATTACTAAATTAACCGAAAGTTCAAGAAAATTGTAACCAAAAAATCGAATTGTAATATTTCAGATTGGTCACTGAAATAGAAATATTTTGGCTGAGTTTTTAGATAACCGAAATGAATGCTTACCCTTATGGCAAGACCAGTAGGGGAGTCAGAAAATTTTCAAATAAGGAATGAGCTGTTAATTTTCGTATTTTAAGATTATTTTTTAGTATTCTAGTAGTTTCCTTATAGAAAAAATATTTTACGTAAACATAGCCTTTTTTAAAAAAAATATTGCACTTGTATTTTTAAGATTAAAAAAGTAAAGGAGTTTGAAAAATATTTGCACGTTTACCAAAGCGGCATAGTAATTTGAAGTAAATCAGCCCACATAGTCACAAACTAACTTTTCATATATATATATATATATAGCCCAGTTTGCTAAACTAAGAATTGTAATTCAATCCGTATACTCGTGCAACTAATGGAGGCGAAGTCCAACACCGACGACGGCGTGCGTGTGAAACAATGTGAAGCCATGATTCGGAAAAGTCTAAGAAGTAAGCTCTTTAACCCCTAATTTTCTTAATCAATCAGATTGATTTAGATTTTAGTTTTAAGCTCATTGTTTGGATTTTGAATCAATTTGCAGCTCCCATGGTGAAGTTTTTGAGGGAACAAATGGCTAAAGCTGGTTGTACTATTGGGGATAATTTCATCAAAGCAATCAATTGCGGGAATGAACTTGGTGATGCTACTGGTGGTGGTTATTCTACTGAGTCGGGGGTAAATATACATATAATTATATACTTTTATGTCTTTAAAATTATGCCATTTTGGTTTCTGTGCGAAATTCTGAATTTTTATTTGATGCCTATGTAATGAGTGGTTAGCATGAAGTGTTACATGTATGTATTGTCATTTTCATTTGGGATCTAAATTTATGAATTGGTGGTACTGATTTATTTGTTCCCTAGTACATTTAAAAGTGTGTAGTATACATTCTGTTTGGCGATGGATCACTTGGTAGTGTATATAATCAGCCTCCCTGATTATATACAACCTTGAATCCAACCCACCTCAACCATGATCACTAAGAACTCGCTCAAGGGGTGCAAAGCAGTGAACCTCTAGGATCACTTTTATTTACAGGCATAAGCCTATCGGATAAATCACGTTACATATATTTACCACTCAAATGGATACATAGATTTTATAATAAAATGATGAATATATATATGTGTGTGTGTGTGTTTATATATATATCAATGTGGAATTCATCTAACGTCAATTAGGATATTAGAAATTAATCCCTATGTTTTGAGATATATGATTGTTCTTGACTTCTTTCTGTAGGCACAAAATTTGAGGGTGCAAGTAGAAAGAGATATGATTGCGGGGTTGTGGTTGTAAGTTCTTGAAAATTTATTTTTAACTAAAGTGCATTCTTAAAAAAATGTTGATCAAGAGCCAGAAAACTTCTATAAGTGATATGGTGAAACTACAATCCGATCTCAAGAATATAAGAATCCTTTAATAGCTAATATATAATAAAATAATTAACAATGGGACTAACAAGTGGACAAAATTACTTTACCTTAGGTGAGGTGACATTAGCTTCTTACATGTTGTCGAAAATAGTTTCCAACATATACAAGCGAAACTTGTTAAAGTATGTAAGCAAGTAGCTTGATTTCCATCAGTGTTATAATATTAACATAATAATGATAACAACTAATTTTCTAAGCACAGTCTTTTGGAGAAATCAATTGGGTCCAGTTGTTTGAGAAACAAGATAATCTTTGAGCTCTAACACTATTGATGGTGGACAAAGGGTGGACAAAGGGTGGACAAAGGGTGTTCAAAGTTCATGTTTCGAAATTGTTCTCACACAAGGGAACAATTATCACAAATAATCGATATATTTAATAATTAATTTGTTTGTTTACAAATAATGAATCCTATATATAGTAAACATATACACATTTCCTAACTAAAATCAAACTCTAAATATAACTATCTTACAAGAGAAGTATTACGGTAGTTAAAAGATAATGCTTTTAGAACTATATAAATGGTAGGCCCCCAAAGCCTATAATATTGTTGAATCCATATCTTGTTGGGCCTCTTTGTGGGCTGTCCTAAATTAGTTCTCCTCCATTGAAAAGAACTCGACTCTGTCGAGTTAAACAAATCAAAAGTATGAACACAATGAATTATAAGGATTGTCTTGTTAATGGCATGCCAAAATAAGGTATATGTGGTGCCTCCTTTGATTCAATAATCCATTTATAGAAGAAAACTATATGAGAGTTGATATTAAGTTTCTATGAATTTTTAATGCTGAAATAGTTGAAGTAAAACTTTTTGTGTTGTCAACGGACTACTAACAATATTTTTTAAGATGATATTCTTTTTGACTTTCATTTTACCAACTGTATGTATAAAAGCTAATTTATACCTTTTTGTGTTGCTTTAATATATTCACAGATAACCTTTTATGATTTTGGACTTGTGGACATTGAGAACTCTAAGATGGAATTGTAATCATCTAATTGTGTTTTTGTGTCAAGTCCTATTAGACGACTAGTATCACATAATGTTTTCAGTAGGAAGAATGTGTAGATTACAGTAATTCTAATTTCTCTTTCACTATTCAAAATGTAGGCTATAATGGAAAAATGTGGTCATATCATCCTTTGCATAAGCTGAATGTTTCTTAAGAGTCGGCCAGCTTAGAACATACATAGAAGAATTGCATTAAATTATATTTGAAAAATGTTATACTCCACAAACATCTCTTTCGGGGAGTTCACATATTGGAAGTGGAAGAGTAACACGAATTTCAGAATATGTGGCAATCAAAATAATTGTGTAGCACTGTACATGTGGTCTTTTCTTGGTGGACTCAAAATTGATTACTGCAACTGTATGTATAGACTTCACATAATAGCTGGCTGTTACGATCCCCGCGTGCCGTCTGAAATGGTGAGACATGGGTTTAGGGCAAAAAAAGAGGTGAGGAGGGTTGTCTACAACTAAAGAGAAGTGGTGCACGGAGGTCTCATGCGAGAGATAAGAGAGCATGAAGACTGATATGGGCATCGGATATGTGAATGTGGATATGGTGTTAGCTTTAAAAACTAAATTTTGTGTGGTTCTATTTTTAATTAGAAAACTGGATTGATGTATTTTCTTTGTATGCATTAATACTTTCAATTTAAGTTTTCAAGTATATAAAATGTGATGTCAGCAACAATTTTTTTTTTTTAAGATTTGTAAATTTACATATGTTTCCTCTTTTAATATCTGTAATACTGTTTCAGATACTAGTATGCAGTGATAGGGTAAGTATGCAAGATCATGTCACTCAAACAGTCATACATGAGCTCATTCACGCATATGATGAATGCCGTGCTGCAAACCTGGATTGGGAGAACTATGCTCATCATGCATGCAGTGAGGTTTGCACATTTCAACTAGCCCTTTTCTCGAGCCTTTTGGTTATTACAGCTCTTTTCACTTGAGATTTTTCTCCTCGTTTCTGCATGGAACAGATTCGAGCTGCCCATCTTAGTGGTGATTGCCACTATAAAAGAGAACTTCTTCGTGGTTTTACGAAGATACGGGGGCATGAACAAGTAATTTTCTTCTTTTCATAAACTTATCTTCCATTTAATAAAAAAAATGAAGAGAAAATCTGGCTATCAAATTGTGTAATCATATATCTGTCACTTGTTTGTATCTGGTAACCTAAATGATGCCAAAAATAAGAGTTCATGATGGTTTACATGTGTAGCAGAAAGGTTTCAAGCATTGTTGGTTCTTTGCATGTTGTTAATTTTATCGGAGGAGAATTATGTCTTTGCGTTTTGTATTTGATTACTTAAAACCACTGTAAAAAAATTGTAAGCAAGCAACATCAACAAGTCGACAGTGCATGTCGGTAGCAGAATAAGAATGTCAACATCAATCTATGGAACAAGTTTTCTTTGAATGTAAATTAGTTTGTGCATCATTCACTAATTTGTTTGAATGTGTTTGACCTACATCAGAAGTTGCACAGTTTATAACCCCTGTCTGAAGTATTGAATTTCTGGAATAAATGTGCTATGACTATGAGACAGTTTCCCTCACTTTGTCAATGAAATAGGGTCTGGGACCATTCATGTGAACAACTGCTATTGCATTCTATAAGTTGTTTCATTACCCTTCCTTAGGAAAATGGATTATCTGTTAGCAAAAAAATCTTATAATAGCGACCTCTACTTTAAATTCAATAATCAATAGATTAGAAGAAAAAGATATATCATCAGCCATTCTCATCTCTCATATTAAGAAGCAATTGTTTAGCCATTTTGAGGCAGTGGCAGAATGCTAATAAATAGCATACACCAGTAGGAGTGTGATACCAGTTGTGGAGCACTTGTTGGGTGAGAAACCACTTCAAAAAAATAGTTATTAGCATTATCTCCTGTGTAGTGTCATTTATTTTCTCATTAGAATAGCGGATTTAGCATGTGTAAGTGATTTGTATGTATACTGACTTAATATATTCCATCTTTCTAGGATTGTAAATGCATTTAATTATGAAATCTGAGTATAGTTTAAACATCTAGTAATATTAACTAGATGTGTGATGTAGGTGTCAATTATGTTACCCGGACTCGGATACGAGTGTGGATCTAAGTGTTGGACTCGGCAAATTTTTTGTTTGAAATTTTTTCGTCTTTATAGTTTAAAATGAAGTGCCGAGTGTCCATACCCATGTCCGAGTGTCTGTTGAGGGGTATGGTGGTCAAATTGAAGAGTCTCGGTAACAACGGGTGTCAATATTGTACGTATGTCTTAGATATGTAATCGCATGTTAAATTTTTTTCTAGGTTTTAGTCTCATTGTAAATGATTCTATAATTTAATGGGCATTAATTGTTTGTTTTTTCTGCTCCCTTGGTTCCATTAATACTGTCTCATTTGCGGCATTTCTTTTGAGGATTCATTTTTATCTTATTTTCAACTCGTAGGACATGAATTTTTTGTGTAAAATTAATTTTGTGGAATGACATTACGATATCAAACTTGAGTTTGTTATTACTTACACTACCATTGATAATTGTACTCATTTTACAATTAAACCCAGTTTCAGATAAGCTGCTTTTGTAAGATAGAGGTGCACAATTGATAATGTGGAATGACATTATAGATAATATGTTATGTATGCGTAAACATAAGGGAGGTGTCTGACAAGCTTGTTTACGGGTGTACATATTGAAATGAATTGAGATTTTATAAAGTATGGTGAGTGGCACCCTTGCAATGGAATAAAACTTGCTTCCGCTGTGCATGCAGAATAAGTATATGCAATCTACTTAAAAAGTTAAAAAAATTCTACTGAACTAGCTAATGTTGCATTCTGTTGGATGGAGTGGAATGAAGTTAGGTAATTTCCCATAATAACCACATTACAGTCATTTGCTTCCATAGGTTTGAAACAAATTGTCACTAATTTACGTATTAGAAGAGAATGTCCATTCCTTTGTCCCTGTAAATTTACTTGAGATGTTCATCATCTTTTCCCCACTTTGCATATTCTCCTCTACCGTCCTTCATCCTTCTACAACCTCTTGTTTCATTTCGCTCCATCATTGCCTTCATTCAATTCTAACATACTGAGTGCAATATGATTATCATTTCTGTTATCTATTTACTGTAACCATCCTCTTCAATATGCAGTGTTCATTAAATGCGCCTATTTGTGCTTGTGTATCTACTTAGCTCACGTATGAGTTCTGCTGAAACCTTAATGTTGTTCAACTGCCTGCTTTAGTTTACATGAATTTCTTTTCGCAAATTGTGCAATTATGTGTGTTCTTTACGGAAGTTCTTTGTCATTTTATGTTTGCGAACAACTTGCTTGTGCTCCCCTCGTTCATAAATCATTTACAGCACTTGGATTTCACTTGCAACTTCCAAATATATTACTCTTACAAGATTTAATCTGAATTTTGAAGGATTGTGTAAAAAGAAGAGTCATGAAGTCACTTGCTTCTCGAAATTGCCCAGAAGAAGCTGCCAAGGATGCCATGGAAGCTGTCTGGGATGTATGTTACAATGACACAACACCATTTGACAGAGCTCCTTAAGAGAATTTTTGTTGAAGCGAATCAACCAGGTGATCTTGATTGTAGCTGCGACTCTTCAGAAAAATGGGTAAAGGAAGTCTCTTAATTACAGAGGACTCTGCTGCTACCTGAGTTAGATTAATTTCATATACAAAACAAACAGACCAGGCGATATTGATCGTATATACCAGTCATTTTATTTTTAAATAAAGAAACGCAAGTGAGTACTACTATAACTTTGTTAGTATATTCTCTTTTAGGACTGGATTCAATCGGATGTTACTCTTGGTCACCATGAGTACTGCTCAGCTCAGCACGACTTCCAATGCCTCTGGCACTATCATCGCGACAATGGATAACATGTCTTATTTTGTTTGTATGCGGGCGTTTTTGTGTCTGCAATTGTGTTTTTGATGTACGGGTGTTACTGTGTATTCGTATGCGCAATTTTGTGTGTCAGTGTGCGCAATCTGTATGTCAGTGTGGGCATGTTGAATTGTGCATGTAGTGACAATTATATCCGATCAATTGATATATAATTCATTCTTATCGGGTTATCGGGTTAGATTCGAAATTTCGAACAAATTCGACTGTTCGAACATAAATTTTATTTTCAAAGTTAGAAGGATTTCGGTTGGCTTTAATTTATCAAAATTCGAATCAAAATCGAAACCAGTATCGAATCCAAACTTTTTATATATAATAATAATATAATGATAACAAATTAAATAAAAATAAAAATATTTATAATTATCTAATTTGAGAATGTATTTTATATAGTTAAGCAATAATATTTTATCGATTGGGCGGTGCACTTAATGTTCTCAAATCTCAAACTAGTTATTAAATAGATTAAATCTAATTTTAAATAAAATTCAAATTTTATTTTAAATAATTG